>VZTN01030915.1:102423-145547 GCA_013400515.1 Erpornis zantholeuca
TTTTTTTTTTTTTTTTTTCATTATTTAGGACAAAATAAACCATCAGACTGCTGCCATTTCCAGCAGTGGAAAAGAATCTTGTAAGGGAGTGTGGTGCACAGTTGTAGACTGGAGTAAATCACAGGGGAGAATCTGGGCAAAAGGTGCTATATGCTGTCTACCATATGCTGCCTTTTTCTACAGTGAGCCTGTGGAAAGGTAGCATTAGCACCTGCCTGTGGAAAGTTATTTTAATGGGAGAGGGGAAATACTGTTCAGATGAAATACAATGAAACTGAGGAAAAACAGGGCTGCCGTTTCTCCAGGCTGGGGAGCAAGAGCTTGTCAGAGTCATTCAGCATTTGATGATTAGGGCAGTATGGGGCTAACCTGCCTGTCCCACTGGCCACCCCCATTTGGGAAAATATCTGACTAGCTTCTGAGTTATTAAGATGTAAAATGGCAGTACAGAAATAACAATTTAAATATATTAAAACCTTTTTTTTGTTTGTTTTTTGTTTCTGTATCTGTTGTGTACAGACACAAACCTTTAAATCCAGAACTGGTGAAGGCTGCTTCTGCAGTTGCATCTTCTCTTCCACGCAACAAGAAAGAGACAGAATCAGAACTCCTTGCACAACTAAGAAGACATGAAGAAACCACAGATAAACAGAAGAAGGGGGGAACTATTAACATACGGTCTGTGTATTGATTGTCTTTCTCAGTTATGTTTGAAATTCTGATTTTGCAATGTCATCCTGAAGGTGACTTGGCTTCTGTGTTTGAAAGATGGCCATAAAAGATACCTTTGGACAGTTTATCCTTGGGATTAATGAATGTTAGTAACATTATTGATCAGGCTATACCAAACTCTCTAAATTTTGCCATCCTCTTTCTAAAATGGTTTTGCAGAAACAGAATTGCTTTCGTGCCCAGGATCATTGCTTTCTTGGACAGGGTAGCAAAATAACAGCTCTTTTTGTGAGTTTGTTTTTTTTTTTGCCACAAGCTTCCAAAATTCTCACACAGTGGATGGATTTGTAGACGTTTCAGACGTTCTGTCTGGACTGGTGAATTTTCATGACAGCTCTGCAGAACTGAACTAGAGCAGCTCTGTTTATAGCCCCACCCTCGCTTTCAAAACTTTCCAGTCAATGCATGAAACTCATCTCTTGGCTTAACTCTGTTTCCAGTGTGGCTTTCAAACAGATGAGAAACATTTGTTTGGAAACTCAAACAGTTATGCATACAGCTCTTCTGGATGATGGCTGAAGACAGATTTTTCATTCAATTTTTTTTCAGCTGGCATTCAAATAACTACTCAGAAAATAAGGCATTGAATCCAGGTGAAATGCTGAACCAAACAGAAAATTGGATATTTACCAAACTACGAATGTGAAATCTTTCTTTATGTCTGTTTACTGTGCAAATTGCAAGCTTCTTATCTTAGTTTTATTCTGTGAAAGTGTATTTGTCTCAACTGAGGATCTGAGCTTGACCCATCTATTACTATTTGTAGGTTGCGTGTATTATTACTTGTAAGGATCAGTAAAGGATGTGCTGGAATGATTATCAGTAGTGTACTGGAAACAGAGCTAATGATGTTTGTGGCTGATGTCTGCCTGAGTGGAAATTAAGGAAGAAAGAGACAGATGCTTGCAATCAGGTTGAGTTAGATGATTGCGCAGAGACTGGGGTGTACAATGCTCAGTGAATAAGTTCATTAGGCAAAATATCTGTTCTTTGGATATAAGGACTGTTTATATAGAGCATGTGTTCATTAAACTGTAATTACCAGGAAGCTTGTTCCCTCTCTGTCACTGGGCTCTTTAGGAGAGCAGAGTACCCAAATGCCTTAATAGTGGCATGGGCTGTGGGTGGCCAACTTGAATGTAATTCGAGTGTACTTGAGTACCCAAGATGCTGGAGGACCATAGAGATACTGACTGAGCTAATCTGTGAAGTGGCTAACCTGGAATGTGCCTGTCTCCCTTCCTTAGGGTGCACATGCTCTTGTCTAGGTGTGGTTTGTCTGTCTGTTGGCATCACAGGCTCGCTCTCTCGTCACCTATGGCACTTACCCTGAAGCACTGACCCAGCTCTGCAGGCTGCAGTGGAAGAAAGACGGTGACTAAGGAAGTCGTCGTCAAAGCAAAAAGGGTTTTTTTCTCTTGAAAGAGAGTTTAAATTCTTCAGAAATTTAAAAGCTGCAGCTATGTAGTGCCTCTATATTTTTGGTTGGTGGGTTAAAATACATTACAAAATTTTATGACATGATTGTGGACGAAGCACTATTGTTAGAAAAATGCATTTTCCTCAACCAGATCCAGCCTTTTTGAAATGTCATGGCTGGCTTGCTGTGCTCTGAGTTGGCAAGTTCTATTCCCTGAGGCAGTTTTGTGACCTCTCTTGTTTCCCCTAGCAAATACACTCCTCCTCCTGCTGCCATTTGCTGAAAAGTTTGTTTTCTTCCTTAAGTTAGGTAACAGAACCTCTTATCAGTGGGTGAATTTTTAAGAAAGACCAGCAATTTGTACTGATTTTCATGACAAAAAACTTGGTTATAGTAACCTTTTGGAGTTACTGATCTTTTAGTTCTTTGAGATAAATACAGTACTTTCAGGTTTCTGACTAGTGTTTAAAAATGTTGATTTTGCAAAGCCCAGCAGCCCTCAGACTTGATTTTGCATGATTTATGTTCCATGATACCTCACTCCACAAAATGCATGAAAATGTTTTTAATATATTAGAAAGCATTCACTTTTGTTCGTACATGATTATTTTGTGTTGACTTTTATTTGTTAAAGAATACATGCAATTTAACTTTCCATTTTTTTCTATAAAGGTTTTGCATTCAGTATACTGACACATTTTAAAAGCCCATATATATTCCTCAGTTATTTAAAATATTTAAAAATTAGATGTTTTCACAAGCAGTAAAGCCACATAGTGCTGAACTGCAAAAAGCTGAATACTGCCGTTGTGATTTATAATACGTAATGAGTTGTATGTTGTCCAGATCTTTTGTACAAATTATTTTTACCAGGACTGTGGCAAGACCTCCAGAGGTCACTGTTGTACGCAGTAATCGCCCTAGCAAGCATGAGGGCAGTGCTTTCACTAGGAGGGGAAAATACTAACGATACAGGAATTTATGTTTTTCAGTATGGGCTGAGGTTTCACTCAATGGAAATCACAACAGTGCTGCACCAGAATAAAATCTGCAGCCTTACAATTTTAGCTCCTGTTTTGGGTGAACAAGAAAAGTAATTCGGAGCTTTGGCTAGAATATATCCAAAGCTCCTTGGGTCTTCATTTTAAGTGTTACAATTATTGGCTGATAATCATGGAAGAGAGAGAGAGTCTGTGGTTGTTCCAGAAGTCCTACCACCTCTCATCTCTGGAAGGCAGATTTAGGAACTTCGGTTTTTAACATTGTGTTGCAACATGAGGTAATATGTAATATCTAACCACTATGGGTACACTGGGGTTGGAGCGTGACTTCTTAAACGGATGGTTTTTATTTCAAAAGGCATTAAAAAACCTTAGTAGTTTTACTTTTGTTAGTACAGGTGTACTTTTAATGACAGAGTGATGAATGTTGCTGCCAGAAACATTCATATACCTACCAATGGTGCGGTGACATTAGGATTTCCTAGTGAGGAACATGATACCACTGACTGTGTGTTCTGACAGCTTGGTTGTGTAGTCTTTCCACATCTATAGTGCAAAACTGCAGTTAAATCGGGGAAGAGAGCTTCTCTGAGCAATCCTGACTGCCCTGAGGCACAGGAACACACCAGCCTTTTAGGTCACAGCTGAGTCAAGCTGTTGGGCTGGGCTGTGTGTGACTGACCTTAGGAGTTATGTCCCTTTGACCCTCATAAGTGTGTCAAGCCTCTGGCCCAACACCAGCTTCCTGATGCCAGTAGCCACTTCTTAGAATAATTTCTAATGTGAGATAGGCAATTAATCTGAGATTGCTTTTTATTTAAAATTAAAATTAAATTATTTAAAACTTGTTTTCAGATGCCTTTATTTCAGAGTAGGTACAAAAAGAGCTATGCTATTCTTGTTCTGCCATTTGAAACCACATCTAAGATTGAAGAGAAATCATGCTGTGTTTCTGTGGCAATTAGCTTTTACAATTTTCCAGAAGTATTTCTTTCTTGTCGGTAAAATTTCTTTTGACTTAAGCTGCCAAAAACATAGTTTAAATTTCATTCAGATTTTCATTAAATGGATAACACAGTATTTTTGACTTGGCCTATTTTTATTTTTTGAGGCCGTATTTATGTCTTAAAACTTGAGCGCTGTAGTTTGGGATGACTATGTTTGACTGGAAGTGGTTGGATGGAGAGGAAGATGTGAGGAAGAGTTACCAGCTTGGCCTTTCTCAGCCAGCAAAGTTGCCAGTGGAGGGAGCTCACGGGCAGGGGCAGAAAGGGGCTGTGTTTTGCCCTTTGCGATCAGAGTGAGCTGCATACGGTGCTGGAAGAGGTCAGAGCATTTGCTCTGATTTTCACTCCAGAGTTACAAAGGAAGATGTGGTCTGTTAATACTGTAATATGATTATGCAACGCAACAGATTGCAGTGGATCAGGAAAGGTGACCTACTTATTAGGGTGGCATGATTGGCCCATGTCAGCTGATGTGTGAAGGCAAGCTTCCTTTTGGTCTGCAGCAGCACAGCTCTGTCCTTGGGCACTGTTGGTTCCTGTCCAAAAAAACGGGTGATTTCTGGCTCCCTATTTCAGCCTGTTTCTTGTACCTAGAGAAATTCCCCATTTGCTTAAGCAAAACATGCCTAGTACGCTCTGTGAATATCAGCATACAGATCTATGGTTTTTTTTTAGTTAAAAATGAAATAATTTAAAAGAATGCATTCATTGTTAGATTAAATAGGCTAAAGTAGCACTTTTCATATCTAGAATGCATCAAATGGTTTAAAACATCAGACTTGAATGTTTGATGGATTAAAGATGGTTGTATTTTGTGAGGAATGTATAATTCTGTCTCATAGAAGCTTATGAAAGTAATTGAGAATAGAGTTTCTGGTTAATACATGTGACAAACTTCCTTGCTTTGTCTGTTTGTTGAGTTTTTACATTTCATGTTTTTAATTTCAGCAACGTTATTTCAGAAATGACGGTTAAAAGGCAGACCCCAGCTCAGAGGGGGGCAAGGATATCCAGTCACATTTCCTTGCAGCTGGATGAGGATGGTCAAAGAACAAGGCCTGAAAGATCATCAGCTCAGTCTGTTGCCTCCACAAGGTATTTTCGCTGTGTTCACTTCCAATAAAAGGAGCATGCAGTTACTAATGGATAATATTTTAAATTTACTTGTACATTTTCATGTTGCAATACATCAGAGCTTATAGAAATTAAGTATTTTTCAAGAAAAATGCTGTTAGCATTGAAATAAATTGTGAGAACAAGGTAGTTAATGGTAACCAGCTAATCAAATAATGTGCATTTTTTAATACTGCATTTTAGATAATTAAAAGTACTTGGTGCTGAAATGTAATTGTGCTTGTTTTAACTAGTTTAAATTATTCTTGTCTATGCATAATGCAATTTTATGTCACTTTCTTAACTTCTTGGGAAATGGAGGCTTTGAAAGCTTGCTTTCCAAACATGTGGAAAACTTGATAATATTTTATGTTTAGAAAAGTTTCAGCCGTTCTGTTGGAATTTTAAAGAGATATTAAAGTTGGTTTCTTTATTTTTTAATGTATTTATTATCACCTCATTCTGATATCTTTATTATCTGTGATGCTACAATTGTCTGTGAAATTAACTTTATAATTTACATGTGATTTCAGTGTACTCCTTACCCATATTTTGCTGCATTTCTGCTGTATTATGTGGCCACTTTATTTTAGTGAATTAAGGAGTGCTCTTACATTTTTGTTTTATTCCTGTAAGCTGTGCTTTCTTTCTTGCCTGTAGTCTTTCAATTTTCCCATGGCAGCTCATCATCATTTCTTCTCAATGTATTCTTTCTCTAGTAGTTTTTAATAGGATTAACTTCTCTTGTCATTAATTTACTTTGCAAATTAATCCCCTTTCTGGGGGGTTAGGGCTGGAAATTGAGGGAATCATTTGTGTTTAGATAGATCATGGTGAAGACAGAATTTGGGTAACAAAGGAAAAGAAAAGCATAAGTTTATGGGTGAGTAGATGTTCAGTATTCTGTGTGTGGTGAAACTGTGCTTGGTATATAACTTGAGAAACAGCACCTTAAAATAGTTTTTAAAATCCCTGTAATGAGGAAACTGTCTCCAGTTTCAGGCCTAAGTTCCCTTCTGCATACCTGAAAATGTAATGGATTTACTTAACAATTGAGAGTAGGAAAAGAATGGGTGAGGAAGAATACCTAAGTTTAAGTCAAGTTAGTATGGTGCAAGGAAATAAGTGATGTTGCTTTATAGTAACTTAAACTTGTCGTTTTAAAATGAATGTTCTTCCAAGACATGCATGTATCTTTGGCCAATGTCATTGGGAGTTACACACAGATAGGAAAATATAATCCTAAATCAACATTCTTTTAAGGTTCTGTAACTAGATTGCTCTGAGCTGAAATAGATCCAGGGTAGTTTCATCACTAAAAAGTAATATGACAAGAGCAGGTTTGCAGAAGTAGTTGAGGCCATTAGAAATCTCCAGTAAATCCAGAAGGGTAGATTTTTAAGGTCAGAAAGGGTAAATCTTGCCAGGGTAACAGTGGATATGTAATACAAACTATAGGAACTCTTAGAATTTCAGTGGAAACCTGGAAGATGGTATGATTAAAAGCATAATTGATTCTAAAGACATTGGATTTTGTTTTCATTTGTAAAAGTTTGATTACTTGTTGATTACTTGCTTGATTAATTTTTTATTATAAGCTTATGGTAATGAAAAATGTGATTGAAAATAGGTGGTCAGAGTGAAATATGTTTATATTCAGAAGTGAGAGCATCAGGGTGATGCTATTGAAAATATACCGTAAGGATATACTCTGACTGTTTGCCGTAGGGCAGAGAAGGTGGCTGTGTAATCTTCCAAAAGGGCTATTTATGTCATAAAGCAGGAATTACTTGATTTAGCTGTTGCCTTTTCTGTTCCTGAATTGTGCAATATTTTTTTTTACAGGGAAAAAGCCCAAGTCTTCAGATAGTTGCAACTTTGTAAAATCACTTAAGTACTGTGGTTTGATACTGTTTACCTTTGTTCAGATTCCCAAATATTCCAGTTAAAATTGACTGCAAATACAGTTCTTGATTTATGCTCGTTCTTTCACATGGAAATGTTTTGAGAAGCTCTGTTACAGATAAATAATAAAGTCATAAACACTTTGTCTGATTAAAAGCCTGAAGATTTAGGGAGAGTCACTTTTTTTTTTTTTTGTCTCCAGAGATCTGCTAGTTCATGAAAATATTTTGTGCTTTTTAATTTGTTATCTGGCAATGTTGTGAGGTGTTGTGAAATACTAAATATCGGTTTTCTTTTTTGTTTATAGAAGTCTCAAAGTAGGAAAGAGGCTTAATATATTCACTAAGGCTTCTGGAGAACCAGAGCATGCACTGAAAACAGGTTAGTGGAAATTCAGTAATGAAAAATGCAGTGAGGCTAAGTTCTGCATTTTTAGAATATCAAGAGATTCATTTTTGTGAGGAGACATGACCTGTTCACTTTCTGCTTTCAGACTGATGAAAGAAATGACTGCTTTGATGTAGCTCTGATTTTTACCAGGTGAAACTTCCATGCAGTGTAATGGAATGTTTTTTGTGCTCATCAGGGCACTCTGTAAGTGAACTTGAAGGGTATCACTGGCTTTTTGTCACAAAGGTCAGTCTTACTTCTGTGTGCGTAAAGGCAGCCTGGAGAATGGGCTTGTTGGCTCCAGCTTGTTTGGTCAAGTTGCAAGGAAATGCCAAGGAAACAAGCATGCTCTGCAGGTGGCTAAGCATAAGCAGGGTAGTAGAAATCCCAGACTACACACTGGATTGTGTAGGACCCTCTTTTGATTCGTGTTCCAGATGGAGCTGGGAAGATCCCTTCAGTGGCTGACAAATGACACCTTGCTTCACCTATTGTAAAGTTCTTCATATATGTTTAGAATTGTAGAAAGTTTGGGTTGAAAGGGACCTTTAGAGGTTATCTGGTTGCAACCTCCCTGCAGTGAGCAGGTACCTCTTCCACTAGATCAGGTTGATCAGACCCCCATCCTGCCTGACCTTGAATGTTTCCAGAGATGGGGGTTCTATCACCCCTCTGGACAACCTGTTCCAGTATGTTGCTACCCTCATTTGAAAAAAATTTATTCTTTTGGCTGGTCTGAATCTGCCCTTTTCTAGTTTAAAACTACTAATGGGATATTCCATCCTTCTAATCATCATCATGACCCTCCTCTGGACCTGCTCCGACAGACCTTGTGCTGAGGACCCCAGAGCTGGGTGCAGCATTGTGGGTAGAGTCTCATGAGAGCAGAGAGGCAGAATCTCCTCTCTCAACCTGTTGGCCACACTTCAAATTATGATTCCAGTTAGCTTTCTGGGCTGTGAACACACACTGTTGGTTCATACTCAGTTTTTTATCCACCAGTACCCCCAAATCCTTCTTGGCAGGACTGCTCTCAGTCCATTCATCCCCTGGCCTGTGTTGATACCGGGGTTGCCCCAACCCAGGTGCAGCACCTTGCACTTGGCCCTGTTGAACCTCATGAGGTTCCCACGGGGCCACTTCTTGAGCTTGTCCAGGTCCCTCTGGATGGCATCCTGTACTTCATGTGTGTCAACTGCACCACTCAGCTTGGTGTCACCTGCAAATGTGCTGAGGGTGCACTCAATCCCACTGTCCGTGGTTTTGGTGAAGACACTGAACAATACTGGTCCCAGTATGGATTCCTGAGCAACACCACTTTGTTACTGATCTCCATCCAGACATTGAGCTCTTGACCGTTGAATGCATGGTCTGGATAGAGCCCTGGAATGGTCCATGAGCCCTGGACCAACTGGATGTGACCACCTAACCAATTCCTTATCCACCAAATATACATGCCAAAACTCATGCGAGATTAAAGATACCAAGACTAAAGTCAAAACAGGTGGGACCCACTTTCAAATTCACTGAATGGCACATCTCTGCAGGAACAGTCATAATGCTGTGTAACAGGGATAGCTTTCACTCTTGGACACTTGGCTTTAGCAGGCTGGGTTTGGCTAAGAGTGTGTAAATATGGGCAAGTCATGTAAAGGACTCCTTCTCTCACGTTTCTTTGTGAACAATGAGACTGCCTTGTTAACACTGATCTTTAACACACTGTTTTCCCTCAGCTGTTCTGAGGCCCTTTTAAATAAGAGATTTTATTCCAGTGTAGTGACTTAGAACTTTATGTAAAGCCAGTAGCAGCAGCAGAATTAGTACTCCTCTCTGATATCTTATAAAATCATGAGTATTTGTTTCTGTTTCAAGAGTAGAACTGTAAGTTATTGCCAGATTCTAGCTGCGTAGATTTTTTAATAAAATGTCAAATAGTGCTATTTGCATATTTTCAGGCAGCTGTGAACTTTCTGAATACAGCCACCTCTATGAAAGTTGTTTATTAGAATGGAATTCGGTTTACTGGTTTTTAAGACTGCTAATATCCTTAAAATTGGTCCATTTTACAGGTAAAAAATATAATGAGTGATGTAGTGTTTGTTTTTAGCTGTCTTAACAAAAGCGGTGTTTAAGAAAATGGATTTTGAGTTGAATCAAATTTACTCAGGTAAAATGGTGAGAATTTAAGATTTCTTTCTTGAATGAACAGAATGCAGACACAATGGCTCATAGTAGTCACCCTAGGTAAAAGTTGAGATGCACTTTTTTTTTAAAACACAAAATTGGAATGTGTAAAAATTGTGTAAGAGAGCAAGTGGACTTTATTGTATTTATAATTAGATGTTAAGAAGTTAGCTTATTTTAGCTTTTTGTGTGGTGTTTCCTTGTTTAATTCCAAGTAGGCTTGAGGAAATCTACACTAAATTGTGGACCAGGAAGCTGATTACTTGGCTTGCTGACTAAGCTTGATGACAAACATTTTTTGGGGCGTTAATCTCGGGAAATACCAGTGTGATACTTGATACCTCAATTCATTTGTTTTCACTGTCTTGGTTCATAGCAATGGAGATAATGGGTTAAAATATTGTTAATAGATGACAGGAAAGCAAGTTTTGCTTTAAGTACTGAGTATTGGTTTTGAAAACTTGAATGTTAACTAGAAAGGAAATTGGCATCCTGAAAATACTCTTCATAACTGTTAACATAAAATGTCAGTATTATTTTCTGTTTCACAGGGGTAAAAATATAGTCTTTATCACTTTTACTGCAAGCTTGAAAAATTAGTTTCTGCTTTCCTCTATTAGAGGATTTATTAGTTTCTTTAGGATGTGGACAATAATTTCATTCTGCTATGGTTTCACGTGTTGTCTTAAAGCTGAATTTTATTCCTGCCTCCAGCCCTCAAATGGAAGTAGTCAGCCTGGTAATATATTTCTGGAAATTTCCTTCTTAAGGAGCAATTTGTCTAAGTGTATTCTGATTTAACACAAAAAAACCCCTTGAAAACACTTTTTTTCTGTATATAGAAATACTGTTTGCCCTTTCATTGTGTTTTCTCTAAAGGAGGGGGGAAGATTTTATTTTTTAATTCAGTTGAGTTGTAAGCCACTGAGCCAAAGATGAAATTATATATTGGTCTCAAGTACTTACACTCAGGAGTAGTAAAATAATAGCTGATTGGCCATGATCCAGTCCAAGTGGACTGTAGTATCTGAATTCACATGAAGATCTGTGTTCCATGGAGCTTAGGGTGAATTGATAACAGAGGGAGGCAAGAAAACAAAGGGGAGTGCAGCTTAGGCCAGCTCACTCGACAGCAGCCCAAGGCACTCCCAGAGGTCCCTCCCTGTCCTGTGGTAACAGCTTGTTCCCTTCAGTTCAGCGAAGCGGCTCCGTCTGGGCTCGTGACCAGTTCTCCTGGGTGGAGGGACAGGAATTCCATGAGAAGAGCAACTGCTGCAATATGAGTGCACGTTGATTTAAAAAAAAAAGGCATCAGGAAAGATGCATCCCTACAGGAGCTGTTTGACTTTGTGAAAATAATGGGAAATCATGATTTTTCAAGCCTGAGAGACAAAAACTGGGACACTTAGGAGTGTAGGGGAAGGAATTGCCATCACTTGTAGATTTGAGTTGTTTCCCTGAAGGAGAATATTTTTGTGAAGAACCTGAAAACTCCTGTAGAAGTAAGGTTCCTTTAGCACAGTGCACTAGTCAAGTTTAGAATTTGTTGTCTCCACAGTTTTTGAAAGACAAAACCAAAGAATGATTAGTTCTTTTAAAATTAAAATATTGCTTTATGTGAAAGACATAAAAATAAATATTCCCCTAGGAGTTCAGAATATAGTTTCATTAGACATTTGAGAATTTAATGAACTTTCATGTCAACAGAGAACAGCTGAAAGTATTAATCTCGGTAAAGATTGATGTTAATGGACTTCATTTTAGCTAATGAAAAGTCTTTGGTTCCTGACAGATCTTTACAAAATTTTTTTTTTAGTGTCTTCACCAACAATTTGGGATCTGGAGTTTGCAAAGGAGGTTGCAGCAGTAACTGCACAGCCTCCCCGAAATGGTTTTGAGGAGATGATCCAGTGGACAAAAGAAGGAATACTGTGGGAGTTCCCAATTGACAATGAAGTTGGTATGTGCACTGTGAGCTTTTATTATCTGTCTCAATTTATCTTTTCTGAAAATTAGAGCATGTTTGACCTTTGGCTGTTTTAACATAGTGTTTCAGCTATGAGTCATGCTTTCGATAGTAAACGAATATAACTTCCTGACTGTCCCAGATCAGAGATGCTTCAGATGAACTCATTCTGGCACTCTTCAGGTGAAGTCTTGCAGGTGGTTTGACTGATCTGAGGACTAGCTGCTGCCAAAAATGGGGCAATTCCCTCCCACCCTCCCCCCTGATGTGTTTAACGCCAAAAGGCTTTTCAAGTCTCTTACATAATATGTTTTACTCTGCAATTTCTTTAAATTAAACTCCTAGCAGAAGTTGGGGAATCCTAAAACTGCTGTGTGTGTTTTATAATGCTGATTCTGTTCTTTGGTGTGGCTCTTAGACCAAGTGTCTAGCCAGATCCCAAACAGCTATCTGCCAGTTCCATATCTGGGCAGGCCAAGTGTTAAACAGTTGTTTGCTCCCTTTGTTCTGTCTGTTTCATAAGAACAGTCACAATATTCACTCACTCTGGGCATCTATGTTAATTAGGCATCTTTGTGCACAGTATTTTCTTTTATTACCATAAAAAAAAAAAAAGCTCTGTGTGAAGTTATGCCAGCAGAACGACAGAGTGAATGCTAAGGAAGTGAAGAACAACTACACGAAGTGTGCAGTATAGGAAAAGAGACTTCATAACTTCAGGGAGAACTTGGCTGTGGGTTTTGGGGTTTTTTTAAGACTTTAAAGACATCAAACAAAACTGCTTTGTAATGATTCAGTCGCTAAGAGCAAAACAGGTTAGTATCTGAAGCTGGGAGTCTTTGAAAATCTGTCCTATACTGAGTTGCAAATTGAATAATGTGCTTCATTGTTTCTTAATGTTTATTCTCATCCTATTTGGCAGTTTCTTCACAGAATTTAATCACTGCTCCCAGAATTGATCTGTTCCATCATGTAGCAATCCAAGTATACTCTAGTCATGTTTTTGCAAGCTTAAAACCACTGTGGCCAATGGTTTTTGTGTTGTTGTAATGTGGCTGGAACCCTGCTGTCTGGGGCCGTCAGTTGACAAAGTGTCTTTGGCGGGCAATGGTTTCCCTGTTGCAGCCGTGCGGCTGGAACCGCGCTGTCTGGGATGGGGCAGGGAACGGACAAAGAGTCTTTACATATAGTTAAAACAAGAATCTTTATTGATTTGTCCACAAAGACTAGTCATGTGGAAAATTCCAGTGGAGCCTTCCAAAACCTGTCACCTCTCAGGGTGAAATACCAAGTCAGTAAGTTCCGTCCTATCAGACTGCCAGCCACAGGCTGTTACTCACATCAGGTGTGTCAAAGCACAGTTAAAAGCTCGAGAACCTCGCTCCGGGTATATCAACATGCCGTAATTTCAGTGTCTTTGCAAAAGAAAGATGCCCCTTTCTGCTGTTAATTTTGCAGTTTTGTAACAGCCATTTTCCTCAATAGGAGGACATTACTTCACCTTCTTCTGTATCCAGAAATGTGTGATTATTCTTGTATGCCACAAACATGTGGCTTTAAAAATGTAAGTGTAATTAAATTTTCTGTTGGAGAAGCACGTATACTCAACTTTTAAAATTATGAAAGCCTTTGAAGTTTTAAACTAAATATTAAAAAAAAGGACAACCTCTTATAACTCTTTTTCTTGGCTTCAGAGCATCTCTGGTGTCCTCGTTAGGGTGCTTCACCAAGGCACTGTGCTGTGCTTTGTGGCACCAGGGCGAGGTCTTGGTTTTTGAAATTATTTTGGTGTGAACATCTGAAGATGTGGCTAGACATACTGGCTTGCTACTGGCCAGCAGCAGTCTTCCCCCCGCACATCTTCCTGCCCTGTTGTTTGCTCTTACCTGCATATCCTTTCCCTTGTCCAATGCAGTTGAAGTCACTGTTAGGCAAAAAATTACCTTTTTTTTCCCTCTCCAGCCTCTGATTAATTTTTACCAGATTAGCAAACCATTAGTATAGCTTGCATAACATTGTTCTCACTCCTCCTTCTTTCTACTTGTCTGTCCTGCTTCTAAGTTACTTTAATGCTACTCCATGATTGCCATGGCAAAAAGTTGGGAAAGACATTTATTTATGCCTCATTCATTATTTCTGCGTGTTTATGCCATAATTACTCAAAAAGCTAAAAAGGATAGTGCAGATTGTAAGTGCTAATTTGCTTTAGCACCTCATTATGAGGACCAAATGCTTTTAGTGGGCCAGAGATTGTTACTGCACAAGTAATAGGAGGGTCTCAGAAAATAATTCCTGAGTTGCCTCTGATGGCTTCTGCAGGCAAAAGTTCACGGAGTCCTGTTCTAGTTGCTGTTTAGCTGAGGTGCTGTTCCCAGCAGGGAAGTATTGGATCATCTTGCCAAGAAAGTTGGCAAAGTTACACAACCATTGCATTGGGGTCTCCTTTCCTAACTCTGGGTCTGTTCTAGGGACCTACTGTAGAGCAGGAGTGATGTAATTCTAAAAATCCTAAAAGGATAGAATACTTCGTGTTGAAAGAGACTTTTAAAAATCATTTTGTTCAAACCCTCTGCCATGGACAGGGACATTTTTTCACTAGATCAGAATACTCAGTCATCTTTATGGCATGTCAGCAACACTCCCTGTAAGGGATGAACATCTGTGTTTGGATTGACATCTTTAAGACAAGGTTGGTCATGTCTTGGAAGGATTGGTGTTTTAGCTAGAGAAATTTCCTAGACTTTCTGTTTTGTAGTGTGTAGGGGGTTGGAAATAGGATATTGAGAGTGGGTGTCTTCTTGTTTTGAGGTTGAAAAAGAAAAATCCTGTACTTTAGACTCCTGCCATGCATTTTCTTTCAAATTAAGTTTCTGAGGACAGTGCAAGAGAGGCTGAGGGACAGGCTTGCAACAGGAGTCAGGGCTTGCTAGGGGTGAGGGGAGTCATTATCTCATCTAATCTGTTCCCACCAGAGGTTTCAGCCTCTGATGCTTTGGGCAGTTGTGGTCTCCTTTTTTGTGATGCACACTTTACTTTTTTGAGGACTGAAATATGTGGTCTAACTGAAATATTTGGACTTAACACTTCATCCTCAAATGATGTACAGTCTTTGACAAAAGGGAGAGCAGAATACATAATGTAATATTTCCTTGCATTTTTGTGATACTCTAAATTGTTTATTTTGGGTTAAAGATGAAAATTGGTGAAATTATTTATTAGACACAATCTCTCCCTGATATCCTGTAACTGTCCCCAGAAGAAGAGCATCCAGAAGGCCAAATTTTACTGTCAGCCTTATTCAGATTTTTTCAATAGTGAGTTTGTTTGGTTTAGTTCTCTTGGATTTTTGAGTCCAGCAAAAGTGTGGAAATCTGAAAGGGTTGTTAGTTTGAAAAAGCAACCAGTAGCATCCAGGTACAGTAAGATTCTACCTCCCCTGGGTGGGGGAAAGCTGGCATGGGTGGCATAGTGAAAGGATCATCATTGCTTCCTGTCCATGGATGTAGTTTTCCAAGCACAGCAGAAACACACTTTCTGTAGTTGACATTACCTGTTTTTTTATCATAACTTTCAACATAAAGGAACAAGGAGAGAGCTTCTGAAGAAGGAAACATTCTTTTTTCAGGAACAGTGGAGATAAATGTGGTGTTCAACTGGTATTGACACACTCACTCATTTCTAGGAAAAATATAGTTATTTCTCAGCTCCTTCAGATGTTGCAGTACCTAAAAATTAAAGCAGGAAAAAGGTGACGCAAACTTAACAAATACAGTCTGAGTGACTTCTCCATCCCAGAGATGTGCATAATTTCTTCTGAAACTGTAGAAGCTCTACTAAAGAAGGAAGCCTAGAACTTACATGGCTTAATTACCTCAATTTTAATACTCCTAATTTAATTTTATCAAGTAATACAGAAAAACATAATTAGCTAGCTTAGGAAAATATGTACACCATATTTGTGTATGGCATAGACTTTCCTCATTTTTGTCATCTGGAAGTGGTGCAGTATTTTTCTCTAATAACAGATTTTTACTTAAGGGTGCAAGCAATTTGGGATAAAATAAAAATTTTCATGTCTATAACTGAAGAAAAATCTTTCTTTACAAATCCCAGATTGCCTTTTGTTTTTTTTTCCTCAAAATTAGGAATGGCAAGAGCAGGCTTTTTTCTGTATGTAGGAATTTGTGTTCTGAGTCTTTATCTCTACCATCACAGTATGACCAACAGCAAAAAATCCACAGGGCAAAGAACAAAAGTTTACCGTATCTCAAATAATCCCTTGTTCCATGTCCTCTGGAGGCTTTTGAATGCATCATCTTTGGTGGTGGCTATGACGGAAAAGCAGCTGGTGAGATACACAACATTTTTACATCATCATGCACTCACATATTCAGAAAATGTCAGAAAAACAAATTTCTGTGCCCACTTGATAGCAATAGGATGTTAAAAGCATGACTTGGAATGGACATTAAGTGTTAGCTGTTCAGTATTTGACACTTTATGAGGTTGCCTCATTCGTTCAAGACTAGCTTGTGTTTTTTAATCCTCTGCAGAATTTAGGCAATCAGTGTTCTCTTTAAAAATTTATTAAGAAAGTGCTTGCAATTTAAAAGGTGGTGCCAATGATGAATCAAAATTTTTAAGTATTGAACAAACCGGATTTTAGCAAGAAGATTGATTTACAGTTAGAATTATTCCTCCTACTTCCACCCCAGCATCAGCTTTTATCAAGATTACCACCCAGAAAGTAGATTTAAATATTACATATTCTTAGAAATGTGAGCACAACCATTGATTTTACTAATTTAAGATTATTTTCAAACTGTATTATTTTGTACGTTGTTAACCTTGCTGTTATATTATGATAACAACTTTGTCTTTTCTTTCTTTGTCCTTGTGTTAGGGATGGAGGATGATGGTGAATTTCATGAACATATCTTTCTGGACAAACACCTCGAAGGCTTTCCCAAGGAAGGACCTATCCGCCACTTCATGGAACTAGTCATCTGTGGGCTTTCAAAAAACCCATACCTCACTGTTAAGCAGAAGGTTGAACATATTGAGTGGTTTCAGAAGTATTTTGAGGAAAAGAAGGAACTTCTTCAAGAGATTTGAGACTTGGGAAAGTGCTTACCCTTGAAATGAAGAATTGTTATGTCAAAAGGGATGATTTCTTATGGATGGAAATATTGTCGGTGCATAGTGATCATGTGGCCTGAAAGTTGTATTTTAAACAATAAACGGAAAGGTCATCTTTGCTTTCATGCGTGTCCGTGTGTGCATAGATACTTCTGACAGCAAAGGAAGGAACAAAAAGTATGGCTTTTGTAGAATGTGCATTTAAAATTTAGTTTATCAGAACCATTCTCTTTTAAATTGGAAACTAATCTTTGGACAATACAAAATCCCTGGTCTGATTCCACTTCCTACACCCTTCACAGTTGGACTTTATCTTGACAGGTTAGATCATCTTTCCCATTCTGGAAAACTTGAAATGCTTTCATTTTGCTAATTCCTGAACCACACTGATGTTGGGATGGTATTAATCCTTTCTCCCCTCCTTTCACTAACTGTATTTATTGGTTCATTTTAAAGCTTTTGGTAATGACAGAGTGATTTGAATGGTATGCTTTTTTGTGCTCAATGACATGCTGTGCACACATCTCAGGAATACAACAGCCTAACACTGGTGAGCTACAGAAAATAGCAAGGCAGTGATGTTGCTTAGGGGTCACTGCTGGGACTGGTGCCACCAATAATGGCTTTAAACTGTCAGAGGGATGGTTGGCATTAGGTGTTAGGGAGAAACTGCTGTGAGGGTGGTGAGGCACTGGCACAGGTTGCCCAGAGAAGCTGTGGATGCCCCATCCCTGGAAGTGTTCAAGGCCATGTTGGATGGGGCTGGGAGCAGCCTGGTCTGGTGAAAAATGTCCCTGCCTATGGAAGAGGGGTAGGAACTAGATAATCTCTAAAGTCCGTTTCAACCCACACCATTCTATGATTCTGAAGTCTCTCCTGCCAGCCATAAATCTATTCTGAAGCTTTTTACTAGCTTCCCATCAGTATTGTTTAATTTTAAAAAGGATCTGAATGGCAATCCATAAAGTGCTGTTTCACTAGAGCAAGCAGTTTTATGATGACTCACTTTGGAGCTGGGACCTTACCTCCTGCATCTGCAGGGCTAGAAAGAGGACTTGACATTCCCGACTAGGAGAGTTGTTGCCTACAGATTACATGATGCCACTGCTGTTTTCTGTCTAGTCCTGTGATGCTGCTGAACTTCCTCTTTTCTAGATAATCCTTTATTCCAATTAAATGTGCATGGTCCTTAGTACCTATTGAACTATTGCAATCTATTTTACTTCAGTTATCTTTTGCTAAATTTTCATCCAGAACTACTCACTTGTAGTCCAAGATTCTGAATGACCATCTTGTCGAAATTTACAGAGGATTTCCAGTCCTGCATATTGTGTTCTTCCTTGTTCTCCCCAACCATGTTAGCAACTGTTGGCCCTATAAATCAACTCCTGTTTGTTTCTCACATTTCCTTGTAACTCAAATGGCTAAAGAGGGTGAATATAGAATTTGTTATTGAATGAAGATGAAACACTGGCTTTGTATGCAAATTAGTTTTAAAATGAGAATTACATGAAGGCAAATGAAAAATGAAGAGTTGGATTTTTTTTTAAAGATGGAATATTGTTGCTGTGTTCTGCTCATCTCCAGGACATGAGTTTGCCCTTCTGGTGAAGGAAAAGAATCTTTGGGCTCTGGAAAGGAAAAGCAACTTTTTGACTTTCTGACTAAGAACAGCAAGATTCAAGTTTTGCAGAAATTTTTAGAGGCTTCCTGGCTTTGGAATGGAGAGAGTGAGAATTATATCAAAATATCTCCATTTGGTACTATGATAGTTTTAATTTTTGGTTCAATGCCCAGATATGTTTTGCTTAAAAAATACCATTCTTCCCAAATTTCTACCAAACTGTAACGCACAGCATGCGTTCTGCTGTTTTCAAGCCTTTTCTAAAACAGGGTACAGTGACTCTGAAGTCAGTGCAGGATTTTAGAAATAGCTCCTCTTGTGTATTTGCCTGTAGTCTATGTTTTGATATGAAAGACAGGACACTCACAAGCTCGGCTCTTGCTGGAAGAGGTTCAGGAGTGCATGAAAGTACTGAATTTCACCACACTGGGAACGAGGTGAATGTTATTGTTTAAACAGATTCATTAGGAGGTCAGTACTTGGGTAAGCTCTTAACAAGACCTCTTGATGCTTGAGATCTTTGGAAAGCTGTAGTAATTCCTACTTAGGTGCTTAAATATAGATTTGAGAGTTAATACTAGGCAACAGGATTTGAATAATCAGACCTAGCTGCACATATGTATGGATGCTTCTGGGGCTGCTCAAGGCACATTACAAGAGCCCAAGTGGCAGGACTTTTATGTGTGGTGTTTTTTGGGGTGTACACTGCTTGGTAGTAGGCTTTGCTACCTTTTCAAGCATTGCTTACAGATTGGTTACTTTCAAGAACAAAAATCCCCCTTTTCCTTTGAAGCTGAAAAGATAAGAGCTGTCTGCTGTTGTTCAGCGTGAAGCCAGTGCTGCAGCTAGTGATTCCCACTCTGGAGTCATTTGGGCTTTTCTTTGGGTGATTGGTTTTCCCCCCTCTTGTAACTGGTTAGGTGGTGCTATGTGGTCACTTAATGGGCTCAGCATTAGCGCCTGTCCCAGGTAAAATAGCATTTGTTGCCATCTCCACTATTCTGTTTCCATCTTTATGCATGAAGCTGAGGTCTTGTAATGTGCTGCTAATGCCATGCCTCCCTGACACCCATGCTGGAAAGTTGTCTGGCTTTGGCGGGGGTTGGGGTTGATGCTGCCCTGAGAAGAGCAAGAAGATGGAGCAGACTGGCCCAAAGCCATAATTGTGGGGAGCGTTGTCCATGTGCAATTTTGGGGTGACAGTTCTTCCTCTGAGGCAACTGCAGTGGATGCATAGCAGAAGGAAGATTTTTTTATTGGGTGGGGATGGCTGAATTACTGGGAAGTTGCAGGCAAAGGCTTAAGAGGTTCATTGCTGGAGACAGTGGTGGCTGTTGTTAACACTGTGAATGATGGTCTTTGCTTCCCCAGCTTGGCTGCTACACCGTGAAGAAGTCTTTTCCCACACTTTCTATTATGTCCAAATAGTCTCCATTTTCCACCTGTCTGGTGCTACCACAGTGGTACCAGAGAGTCTCTGCCCATCTTGGAGGAGATGGAGCATTTTGTCCCTAGATGGTATTAGGAAAAAAGCTGGAGGAATAACTGTATGGTTAGATTGAGAGATTATCTGTGCTGGGATTTCAGTTCTTGGTGTTAACCCCTGCTAAGCAATTTCACTGCAGCATTACTGTGGCCTGTGCCTAACAGGAAGCTTGTATTCCTTGAACACTTACCTGAGCACTGGAAGAAAGTAGGCAGTGGCTTAATGTAACCCCTTGGATTTGGCAGAGGGGCCAAGATGAATGGGGTGAATATGGAGGAAAATCTTGCACAGGTTCCCAAACTGCAGTTTTTGCTTTAACCATATATTTTTAGATGAAGAGGAGCATTAAAGGAGTACTACTTAGGTCCATTTTTTTCAGCACTTACAGAGATAATAAAAGTTCAGCATGAAAACAGCTCCTCATCAGAAGCTTGTGCTTTGAGAAGCCTGAAGCATCACAGCAGTTATTTGATGGCCACAGTATTGCTTTCAGTGAGGATTCAGGAGTAAATAGTCTTGGTTTAGTTGGGCTTGTGAGGATCACTTAAAATTATGTTTGTGGACCAAGAACTTCTGAGGCTGCAGGGCCTGGTTTTCACTGCAGACACAGCTGCAGCTGCTTTGGAAAATCCAGCTGCCTCTGTGGTAGTGTCCAGCAGGACACGGCCAAGGTGTAAATCCCACCCTGCCCAGTGGCTGCAGCATTTTGGTCTCGGGATCTCCACAAGATGTCAGTGTGGATTTATTGGATTAGATAAAAAAATCCTTGTGCTGTTCCCTCCAGCAGATTAAAGCAAAAACTGTTCTAGAGCAGCACAATAGGCTTGATTGTGCTCTGGAATACGTTGCCTGGGGGAGACCGAGGTGGCGAGTGCTGGCGTCCAGGGAGGAGTGTGAGTGTCACCCTGAAATGGGAGCAGAGCTGTCGGCTGGAATGGGCAATGCTTTGCTCACATCAGGGTGCTCTTAATCCCTTGGGGACAAGCTGCAGATGCACTCATGCAGTGAAGTGCTCTATATTTTACTCAAAATATTTTCTTCAGAGCTGGAAGCCTGAAGAAAAACTGGAAGGGTCATCCTGGGCAGCAGGAAGGATGTGAGAATAGTTGGATCAAGTAATGCACTGGAGAAGTGTAACCACTAGCTGTGTGTTACCCCAAGCTTACTTGGTTTCTTTACACTAAAAAAAAAAATTGGACTTGCAATGTCCAGTGAACTGTTATCCTGCAAAGAAACTGGGACATAGCATCCAGCCCAAGGGACTTCCCCTTGACCTTTTAACTCTTCTGCATAGCAGTCCCTGCCTGTCAGAGAAACTTTTTAATGTCCATCGAGGTGAATGCAGATGGATGTCAACAACAGAGGAGTTTTTCCATGCAAGAAGATTCTCTGAAGTGCTGGCAGTGGGCAGTTCTGGGTGGAGATGCTGACTGAAGCCCGGGTACGGCCACATGTGGGAGGGAGCTTCCCCAGCCAGGCTGGGCTTCTCCATGCCCCTGCACTGCCCAGTCTTCCCGGGAACTACCCTTCCCTGGGCACTGCTGTGTTCCCCTGGAATGTCAGCCCCCAGCTGCTGCGGCTGCGGCAAGAGGCAGCATGGCCAGCATCCATGGGGGTGTTTGAGAGCCAGCTTTCCTCTCTTCTCCCTTGCAGTGCCTGGTATCTATTCCCACTTTCCCAATAAAAGCCGAACGCAGCGCAGCCCCCCGGCTCTCCTGGCAGCCGGGGCCGCGGTGCCCGGCCCGCTGGGCTGGCGTGGGTGGCCCCGCTGCCGCCGCGGAGCTCGGGAGCCGCGGGAGCCGCCGGGCCATGATTCATTGTGGTCCCGGGCGCTGCACCCTGTCACCCGCGAGGGAGGCAGCGAAAGGTGACGGTGTTTGTCAGCGGTGGCAGAAATAGCCGCGTTTCAGATTTCGCTGGGGAAGTGGGGAGGCAGGGAGGGAGATCAAGATCAGCGCGGCGCTCGGCCCCGTTCCCAGGGTGCCTCGTAGCCAGGTGAAGCTAGACCCTCGTTCCCAGGGGAAAGCAGTGCCTCATCTTCCATGTGGGCAAGCATTCGCCCACCTGAATTTGGGGGGATGCCATTCACTCCCTCGCCCCTTGGTGTGTCCCCTCAGCTCACCCTGGGGACAGCCGAGATGGCTCTCTGGGGTCAAGAGATTCCCGAGGAGGCATTCGTGATTTCTTGCCCTCTGTGCCACAGCACCTGTGGGGCTCCACTTGACTCGTTTGGCTTCACTGGAGAATTATTCTTACTTTCTTGCCGGCTAAGCGATTTTGCCTGTTCAAGGGCTGGACTCTGCCCGCTGCTTGCCCGTGGCCGGGCCAGGCTCCTGGGCTGCCCAGGATGCTCTGCAAAGCTGGGCAGTTTTCAAAGACACGATAATCTTATCTTTAGAGATAATTTTTAAATAGAATGGATCCTGTTGTTCAGCACCACAGCAGCCACATTGGATAAGGGAAAAGGTGTGAACAAAACAGCCACTGAGATTTAAGGGCAAAGCTGTGATCTTGCTCCTCAGTTTGGTGCTTATCCCCTGAAATCAATGGGATTGCTCAAGCAAGTTGCCATTTTAAACCTGACAGGGTTTTACCCTGAACTCACCCTAAGCCTATCTGGTGAGGAGGTATTTGCTTAGTGCTTTCCAGGGGGAAGAATGTAGCTGGAGACACATACCAACAGCTGCTCCTAAAAACCTCCCAGTCTCTTAGACCAGGGCTTATTCCAGTATATATATATATTACATATGGTAGCAGCAAGTGCAAAAACATTTTATAAAGCTCTATTTAAAACCCCACAAGTTATAAGACAAAACATGGGAAAATAAAATATAAGGCATATTTCAAATTAAGCCTAATTTTAAGTTGAAAATTAACATTTCTCCGGTGTTGCTCTCAGTGTGATCAGCTCAAAAGGCCCTGTTATCACAGAGCTTAATACCCTGGGAAATATTGTTCTAATGAAATTATTAGAAGTTACTTTTTTCCCCTCTCTCTCCCAAAATCAACTTATTATTGCTATTTTTTGAGAACAGTTGTTGTAGGACAGTCACAAGGTATCCAGGCCTCAGTGTGGCAGTGCTATAACAGATTGGGAGCGATACTGAGCAGCAGTATCCAGGCGTGGATTGTGCCGGTGCCATGAGGGTGTAAATCCGAGTTTCCGATTGCTTCAAAATTAGGAGCAGCTGCCAGGCGCCTGTGAAAGGTTGCTTGCCTCAGTTCAGGGCTGTGGTCAGACTGGTTCCTCTGTCACTGCAAGCCGTGGGACTTACTCACCGGAGTGGCAGAGAGGGATGGAGGCTGCCTAAAGCCACTCGAGGCATCCCCCTGGCTGGTGGGGCTGCCACGGGTCCTGCCAGGATCCAGTGGGGAGAAGAGGGGCTTCCTGGTGCTCTGCAGTGGCCAGCTGTCTGCTTCCCTCTCTTCCAGACCTGAAACATCTCCTGCTCCTTGGTAAGTGCCTTCTGAAGATGCTTTAAAAGCCACTGTTAAGTTTCCCAGCTTTTATTCTCCTCTTCCATGGAGAAAGGATCTTAATCTGATGGGTGTTTGCAAATGTGAAAAAAGAAGTTAAGGTTCCTTTCCCTAACTAATAATTTCTAAAATTTGGTGAAACAAGCTTGGCTATTCCTCTGGGTTCCTGCTGTGCCTCTTCTGCTTGCCCAGAGTGCAGTGCTGCTGGTTATCCCTCCCTCACAGAAGCCAGGGAGGCCTGACCCTGTGTGCTGGCTGCCACAGGAGCTTTGCTGTAAATATTGCTGATTCCAGCACCAACTCCCATGTAAGACAAGGCCAGTACCCTTGTTTGGAAAGCCAGGCTGGGGCCCTGCTGCAGTCAGGTCCCTACTGGAGGAGACTGTGGCCATGCATCTGACAAGGAGAGATGCTGGAGGGGATGTGCCTTCTCCCAGGCTGCACTGACTCCCTGGGTACGTGTGTACCATGAAATGTGTGGGTTTGGTGTGAACCTAACTGACAGCCCAGGCAGTTTTTCTGCATCGTGATGATTAATAGGACTGACCAAAACTATAGCTCCAACACCCAACTCCAGCTTTTTGCCTCTGTGAAGCAAGGGGCTGGGAATGGCTGGCTCTCCAAAGCCTCAACCAGTGCTGTGTTGCACAGTGGGTCGTTTTCTTCATGGAAAAGTGATGGATAAGATGGGAGGGAGTAGGCCCTGTGCTTTTGAGGGGCACATTTTAGCTTGGCATCAGATAGCAAGGAAGGTGGTCTTGGGCTGGCTGATGCTTGGCTCACAGCCCCCTTGTCCCCGAGCCATGACGTGCCCAGCTACACTCGCACAAGCTCGGGGCTGAAGCTCCTGCAGCTCCTTGTGACCTGAATTTCCCCAAATTTTGCAAGAAAGTTGGGTTTCTCTCTTGGCAGTAGTACTATTTGGAGTTTAAATGAGGCCATGCAAGGCTCATTCCTAATTTTCCATGGATGTTGACAATAACCTATTCTTTGCCTCTTTTTCTGCAGCACATCCTCCAAATGGGTGTTCACTCAGAATCCAAGGTAGGAAGAAGACAGGTTTCACCTGTTTTATCACCCCCACTGAAGTATTTCCACCATACTGTAGTGCAGGGGGGGATTCTTTATCCCTCCTAAAGCCATCCCGACCTCTCCTTCAGTTGCCAAAGCACTGTGTTGGTAACAGGAGCAGACTTGGGCATGGCCAAGGAGGCCAAAGCTGGAGCTATCACCTGCTCAGGAGGCTAAGGGGCACATCCCTGCTCTTCTCCAGGATGCCCAGTGCCTTGAGACCCATCTCTGGCCATCATCCAGAGCTGAGGAGTGAGTGCTGCAGTTTTCCCTCTCACCCAGCCCTGTAAAAGCAGTGAGACCTGTAAATCAGATCTCTCCCTGCTCTTGCCAGGTAGAAATGGGGAAGGAAAAACTTAATCCCTCCTCTCCTGGACACTGTGGGAAAGAGAAGCTGCATTTGCTTTCCACTACCTTGTAGCTGAAAGGACGAGGAGAAAAAGGAATGTGGAAAGGGAGAAAGGAGAGGCTTGGGCCATGGAGATCCCCTCAATGACCACACTGGAATAATGGGCACACAGGTGGGCAGCCTGCAGTGTGGCACCCCCACTGGTAGGGAAAGCTTTTCCTGAGTCATACAGTAACAGTACAGAGCAAACTGGGAAGGCGACCCAGAGAAAAATCTGTCCCATCTGTGGTTGTGTCAGGGGTGTTGCTGGATGTTATTTATAACATTTAATTATTATTTTTTTCATTTGTCCCAGTTCTTCCCAGGCAGAGAAGGTCACTTGAGCCACTGCTCAGGAAAGAAGATGGTGTTAAATTGGTAAAAAAGAGCTAAATTCTTGTGCGTTTATTTTTTGTTTGTTTGTTTTAATTTTTTTCATGAATTTGCCATTCTCACTTTGGTGAGCACTCCTACACACCTCACACAAATGAGAGTTGAGCATGGCATTTAAAAAGACAAGAAAGGGTGGAGCAGCACAGAAATATGGAGGTGAGACTGTATTAATGCTTGGCAAATAAAAACCCAAACATTAAAACAATTTCTTGGCAAGAAGCACCAGGGGCATGTGCCAGGATGGTGGGCACAGGAGGCAGGCAGCTGGGCAAGGGAGAAACTGGCAGAGGGAATGCAGCCCCTGCCTGTTTTTGTGTGATGCCTGGTGTGGAGTGAGAGCCTTTTGGAGAAGGAAAATCAGCCTTTCCTTCCAGAGGGGATGGGTCTGGGCACCAAACAGGACATGCTGGTCCTGGGCAGGGTCACTTGTGGCAGCAGCTCCAGAGTTATGGCCATGGCTTGCCTCTGCAGTGTGTGGGAATGGTCAGGGGTGCTGAAAGAGCACCATGCCTAAGTCCTGTCTGTGGCCTGAGGTTGTCACCATCATGTACCCAAGCTGGGAGGAGTTGTTACTGCTGTGAAAGGATTCAGAATCAGACATATAATGAGAAGAAATTAAAATCCTGTGGCAAATTTCCCCTACATTTTTTGCTCTCTCTGTAGTTAAAAAGAAGAAGTTGAGGGGCTTGGGGCCTTCCACAAGTGTTCACCTTGGGCTGTGGCCTGAAAACCTTCCCTGTTGAGAGCATAATCTCCTTACTTTGCTGTGGTCTGGTATAACTGTGGTGTGGGATGAACACACTCCTCTGCCCTGGCAGTGTGACTCTGCCTAGGAGTAAATGACTGTGGTGGCTGTCAAGTAAATGCAATAAAAAATTAAATGTAGCTGTTAACACACCTCTCCTCTCATTGATTCTTATAATTAGGTCAGATAGAGAAGCTACTAATTTGAGTAGTTTCTGTGCCTCCCCTCAGACTGCCTTTTTAGCAGCAGTCCTTGATTTTAATTGGACTATGGAAAGACATTACCCTTTTCTGAACCATTTGCTAGACCTGCTCACCTCCACAGACAGTGACACATGACTTTACTGCACAGAAGCCAAACATAACAAATCAACAAATAACTCGTGGTCTCTGATAATCCAGGTGACGTAGGTGATTAATTGCCTAGACACTTACAGGAAGACACTCGCACGCTGGGTTTTTGGTGGTGACAAATGAGATGTGACTATCAAGGTGCATGCTCCAGCTTTTCACAGGAATGGAGATAAAGATTTGAATCCAGGACGTCCAGGGCTCGGTCAGTTCAAAGGTCCCTGACAAGGGTTTCTCTGGGATAAATGTGTGTCCCTCCCCATCAAAATGGTCCTACACAGAGATAGCTGTGTTGCACCAAGGTTCTTGCTGGGGAGTGAGGCTATCTGTGCCCTCCCATGCCACCCGAGAGCTCCTGAATATCCCAGGTGAACAAGACTCATGATTCATGCATCATGAAGTCAATGGGAGGCAACATAACCCTCTAATCTGATATCATGTGCAGTGCAAGCTGGGTGGCTTATTAAATTCAACTAGAGCTTGTTTTTTTTTCCTTCTTTCAGAAAAAAAGGAGTAAACAAACCAAAAATTTGTGACTTAATGGTTTCCACTGATGGAGAGTCCACAGCATGACTAAGTAATTGTTGCAGTGCTTAATTGTGCCGATGAAGACAATGGAGTTACCGTAAACTGGAGTTATTCTGGTGTGACTGAATAAAAAATTTGGCCTAGTTACCTGAAAGGAGCAGCACTTTCAAGTCTCTGTATGTCTTTAAATAAAATTATTCTCCAGCAGAAGATGCAGAAATGCAAGACGTTTCTTCTAAAGCACACTACAGCAGTCAGTCAGTCTCCAGCATCCTGCTGGAATATTAATGCCAAATCCAAGTTGCACCCATGCCTAAGACAGTTAATTGGACTTATTTCATACATCAGTCTGTCTGTTGTCGTTAGGGCTATATTGCTGCTGGCTGTGATAACATTTTTATCTGTTAACTTCCAAGCTGCTACGAGTAACACCAGCTACTCACAAAATGAGTCAGCTAACTTTCCTTTTAACTGTTTCTTCTGCTCCCTGAAGCTGTTATGAATGTTGTGGTATGACAAGCTGGTCGACACTCCTTCCTTTAAAGCTTACGTATCAATTTTATTGCCACAGTAGGCTTTCTGAAAAATGGGTTCAGAGTTTGCAGCAGATGGGCAAGATACATTTGCCAGTTCAGTGCAAAGACCTGAATGAAAACAATTGTTTTGATTTATTTAAATAGCATCTTAAGATGGAAATTTGTGTTACAATATCTAGGCTTTTAGTCCCGCAGGAACAAGTCTTACAGGCTATCTGAATTATCCAGAAAGTGCCAAGGCAGATTTCTACTTAAACTGGATTATAAGGAAATACACTGCAGATCACCGCAACAAATCATTACTAATCACAATCAATCAGAGTGATTAAAGCTCTGGAATCTCTCCCGAAGTTGCGTTAATGGGTGCGAAATTGCATGCAAATGGCACTGCAGTTCCCAGTACCAGCCCGGCGCTGTGCCTCTCATCTCCCCTATCACTCAGCATTTTGGAAGGTTTTCCCTTGAACCAATGTCCTGATAAATGGCTTTTTCCATCCGGGATGAAATTTTCACAGGAGGACTGAAGACCTTTATCCCAGAGAAAGAACACTGTAGATTGTTACACCCTAAAAAGCTTTTAACCCCTATAGATTAGCCACACCCTTACCCAGG
Source organism: Erpornis zantholeuca (assembly GCA_013400515.1). Classification (NCBI taxonomy): domain Eukaryota; kingdom Metazoa; phylum Chordata; class Aves; order Passeriformes; family Timaliidae; genus Erpornis; species Erpornis zantholeuca. Next base: position 130,491 of record VZTN01030915.1, read on the forward strand.
TAAAATATTTTCAGACTAGCTAACTTTTCACAAGAAAAATGTCTGTGGTATTCTTCTTCACTTCCTGTGCTTAACTGCTTGGGCTATGGTTGCTACACACATCAAGAAGCTACACTTTCCTACCCCAAATGTGAACACGGAGCTCCAGGTTTATGGTTCTTTACATACATTATGGAAATATTTTGAAGTTTAAGAAGTCTCTTGGACTATGTTTGTTCAGTGTTTCAATAACCTCCTCTGAAAATACTCACGAAAGATAATTCTTTTTTCCAGTCCACAATATTTTACTGATTCCTCAGCTCAATGTTTTCTTCATGTTGATTATAAGGGCCATAATTCCGTGGCACTGAAATGCATAATTTCCAGAGGTCTCTTTCTCTCTTTGGGGAGAAAACAAGTAATTACACCCCGGAGGATGTTTCCTGGCTAGGGGGTGGAGACAGCTCTCCTGGGATTGTAGAGGGGGGTGGCAAGTTGTGGCTGTGCCAGAAGCCCACTGTCACCAGCACTGTCTGGGAGCACAGGGTGATGGTTGTCCCCGAGTGTGTTGCTGACAAATGATGCTGACAGCATCTGAGGAAGGCCCCTAAAATGTAATCCTTAATCTGCCTCCTTGGCAGCCCAGAAAGGCTGGAATAGTTGCTGGGATACAAAAGAAACCGAGCGCTTCAAAACCAGAACAGGACATCTTCCATGCCCACTGCGCTGGCGTGAACTTGGCCTGCACAGTAGAAGCCTTTTATAATGTCCCTATGTTTTATCCTCATCCCAACCCACCAAGAGAGAGAAAATGAAGTCCCAGATGACCCATCACTGGCGTGTCTATGCCCCCTGGGAAACTGGTGTCAATGTCTCCCACCCGCTCTGGGTGGCAGGCAGAAATGTGCCTACAGACATCGGCGTGGGCTCCTGGGAGAGCAGTGGTGTAATTGCTGAGTGGTGAGTACCTGTTTGTCGTGTTCTGGAATCCTCCCCCACCTACACCCACTTTGTGTGCCTCTTTCCTGTTTGGAGGGGAGATTATCTCGGCCCGTGAACACCTCTGTAGCAAGACAGCTTTCTGTGGCTCTCCCCATCTGACAGAGGTGATGGTGAGGATGATGCCCATTGTAAAGAAAGTTGTGCACCACAGGAGCTGCCTCCCCCAGGGCTGTTCTGCTGCTAAATGCCCTTTTGAAGTCATCTTCTCCAGCTCCTGTGCTGCAATAAAGGGCATCCACGCTGTGTCTGCAGCACTGAGAGCACCATCAGTTTTGGGGGGTGGTTGCAGCCACTGAAAGAGACCCTGGGGAGGTGCCAAGAGTTGCTTTAGGATGTTCCCGTACCCCAGCACAGCAGGGATGCACCTCAAAGGCTAGGGGAGGTGACCCAGATCTGGTGCACCCTGTTGCCCCAAAGGGTGTTGCTGCAAAGCAAAGCAGCACTTCTTGATGCAATTGCTCCTTCGTGACAGGAATTAGGGAGGTGTGTTTTAATGAAGAGTGGCTTTAGCTTCATTCTGAGTCCTAGTGTGGGAGGCTTGCTCTGCTCTGGGTCAGCGCTGTGGGTGGCTTCACCCTGCTCCTCCACACAGCCAGTGGCCCCAGGCACTACAAGACCACCCCTCTGGCTCTGGCCAAAAGTCACCTGAAATCTCTCCTTGCTGGTGGTGCTGGTGAAGGAGGTGATGATGATCTGGACTGATCATCATGCCTTCTGTAGAACAATAGCTAAGCTAAACATTTGAGAAGGAAGAAAGCAGTGAGGGGAGAAAAACATCCCTGTATTTCTGCCCTGTTTTCAGCTGGTGATTTCTCATGGTATCAGGATACTTGTGCTTGGCTGGCAGGCCAACATGAGCAGCAGCTGATTCAAGCCACAATATTGTAACAGGGCAAAAGGGTCAGCTGGCCATGGAAGCTGGTCATCTTCCTCCCACTGTAAGTCTTTGGGATGTCCCCCTAGTAAGTCTGCTTTGATTTAACACTCCCTGAAAGCATTCAGGAGTGCCTCCACAAGCACTTAATGTGCTAAATATTTCTGGAGCCTACAGTCCATCCCTACAAATGTGCACAAGGTTCTGCCTGTGCCAGAGTTACAGCTCATGGGGTATCACAGAGCCTCTTCTGCTTCATTTTTTTTCATAGTTTTTGTAAGGATTCCCCCATTTTTACCCTTAGCTGGTACTTACTAAGTTGCAGAGGATACTCATCCCTGGCTTTCATCCCAGGTTACTTGGATGGCTGCCTGAGAGTGTTCAGGTTTTTTCTTACCTTCACAAGCCCTTGTCCCAGTATATACCTTCCCTGGCAGAAACCTGGCATGTGGCCGTAGCATTGCTCTTCTCTTCCTGTGACCATTTCCACAGGTCACATGTTCAAGGCTGTGTTCTGCTTTTCTGTCAAATAATTCACTGCTGGAATGATCCTCAGGTGATCACGAGATGCTCTGTTCAGCAACCATAGGTCGTTCTTCCAGACCTTTCCTGCTGCCTCTCTGTGCAGCATCACTTTCTGAATCGGTGTCTCACTTCTAATGGTGAAGAGTCCCATTCCTAGTCAAGTCCATGTTGGTGGCACTGGTCACAGCTGTCTCCTGAAAAGTCTCTCCTGCTCCTGTGTAATATTTCTCTTTCTTACTGTGAAGGTTATACATGCTCCTCTTCTCAGTAAGAACTAGAAGCCTTCATCTGAAGACTCTTGTAAAGAGGCTTTGTTTCTTTTAAGTGAAACAGACCTTTGGAGAGCCAGACACTGATAATGTGTGCTTCTTTCCATGCCTTTGACAGATTTCCATGCTGTTTTCTGTGAGTTCATCCTTGGTGCTTCTTGCTGGTGTCTCCCTGGACTCTCAGTTTGTAACCCCTTTCTGCACACGTTACCTTAAAGTAGTTCTTCCTACCTTCACGAAAAGACAAAAAAATCCTCTCACATTCCCAAGGTTCTTCAACACCCTGGAGTGCCTGGCTCCTGCCACAAGGTTCCATCTCTATTTGTTGCCCTCCCTCACCATTGCTCTTTGCCCTGCCTCCACTTCTGATACGAAATCAGCATTCTCTGCTGGTAGGTGAGGTGAGCCTTGCAGAAGAGTGGTTGAAAAAAACAAGTCTTTGTTAAAATAACATGTTAGCAGGTGAAGGGAGCGATCTGAGATGGGGGACACCTACCACTTGTAGTGCCAGTACCAGCTGACTCCATCTGCAGCTCTTCCAAACAAGAATAATCTGGTGTCCTAAAGGCTATTGGTAATTCTGACTATGATCCATGCAGACTTTAAAGTCAATCTTCTCTCCTTTTCCCAGCCCATTTTCAGGTCAACATACTAAATTTTACGTTGCTATTAGGACTACAACACTGACATGGCATTTTGAAGTAAATTCAGTAGCAGAGGTTGAACAACACTAACAGATTACTAATTTATATAGCGACTATCAAAGTGAAGTACAAAGATGGTTTTAAGTCATAGAATCACAGAATGGTTTAGATTGGAAGGGACCTTAAAGATCCTGTAAACTCACAGCTAAATATAAATTTGTGTGTTTGATAGTACTGTGTAATCATAGTAACAATAGTATTAATAAAATACTATTATCAGTCTTTTATTGTAGGTCAAGGGAGGTGATTCTGCCCCTCTTCTTCACTCTCATGAGGCCCTACTTGGAGCGCTGCATCCAGCTCTGGGGTTCTCAGCACAAGTAGGATGTGGATCTGTTGGAGCGAGTCCAGAAGAGGGCCATGAAGATGATTAGAGCAGGAGCACCTCTCCCATGAAGACAGGCTGAGAGAGTTGGGGTTGTTCATTCTGGAGAAGAGAAGGCTTCAGGGAGACTTTAGAGCACCTTCCAGTATCTAAAGGGGACTTTAGGACCACTGGATAGGGGCATTGAACAAGGACATGTAGCAGTAGGAGAAGAGGTAATGGCTTTAAAATGAAAGAGGATAGATTTGGATAAGATATTGGGAAGAAACTCTTTACTGTGTCAGTAGTGAGGCACTGGAACAGGTTGTCCAGAGAAGTTGTGGATGCCTCATCACTGGAAGTGTTCAAGACAAGGTTGGATAGGGTTTAGAGCAACCTAGTGTAGTGGAAGATGTCCCTGCCCACAGCAGGGGGGTGGCACTAGATGACCTCTAATGTCCTGAGCAACCCAGACCATTCCATGATTCTATGAAGTTAAAACAGAGGGCCACTCAGCCCTCACATCTCTCAGGCCAGGCTTTGGATAAGTGAATTTTCTCTGCCTGTTTTTCTTCCTCAACAACAAATGGAGTTAAAGGTGACTGGCAAGGACCAAAACAGTAAGTTTTAGATGCTTGAATCATGGCAGGTGAATCTTGTCCAATGCTAAATAAAGCCACACACAGGTTCTTAAACACTCATCTCCCCAGAAGCCTTGGACAGCAGAAAAAGGACTTAAAAGCTGCTCTTCTACCTTATGACTGTGAAGATTGCAGGTACTTTCCTGTTTGCCTGGAGATATTGTGAGAAGGCAGCAGAGGCCCATTTTACTGCCATAACAAGCTAATTAACTCAATTTTCCCCCAACTTAGCTGAGCAAAGGTTTTGTGTAAGCCACATGCACTATACTGAGAAACAGGGCTTTTCTCCCACGTTCTTGCTGTGCCCACAGTGATATGGCTAACAGAAGCTGTTGTCTTCTCAAAAGGAAATTCATACTTCTGAATTGTTTCCAATGGCCCGGGTTGCTCTTTTAGTTTCTAGCTAAACTCACTGCATTAGAAGAAATCCCCATCACGAATTTCCTGCTTCCCCCAACCAAGTCCTTGTGAATCATCCACGAGGGAACAACACGGCACCGCTACCGTGCTGAGCGTAGCAGCTGCCAGGCTGCTCTCCTCATCTGCTGCAAGACCATGCCCAATGTGAGCATTCGACAGCTCTTGTGGGTCAATCATATGAAATCATAGCCAAAAGTTTTGACCTATTTGCCACCCCAGTTGATTCAAACAAGATATGCCACCGTGGTGTTGCAGAAGAGGTTTCCAGAAACTTTCTCACAGCAGGGCTGCCTATGACAAGAAGTGTAAAAAGTCTCTGCAAATCAGGGAACTTATTCTGTGGTGCAATCTGTGTAGGAAAAAGTTCACTCACCACTTTTTGCTTGGCTCTGCCAGTGCAGATTCAACATCTCGCAGCTTCGATTCCCACGAAGCACTCTGAAAATATTTGTCACAGTCTGCTTTTGCTTGAAACCTACAGAGCAGAGCAAGCTGTGCAGCACAGCATGCCAACATGCTTGTGAAAAATCCCTTCTGGATGCCTGTCACTGCTCTGCTTAGCACTTTGCACTCAATCTCTAGCCATTTTCTTGACCTTGTCTTTACCTCCATGGCACTTACCCACTTCCTCGCTCAGCTGCAGATCTTGTTGGCTGGCTCAGACATTGCTGCACACGCAGCAATCTCTCAGCTAGGCCATAACCCTGCTGAGGAAGAGATGTGCTGATTTCATCTGACATTGGCACACGAATTTGATTAAAATATCAAAGAAAGGATCTAGTGGTGTAGGTGTTTTTGTAGACCCATTTGCATGACTTCACAGATGTTGCTCAAATAGATGTTTTTTTCTGACCACTGTAAGAAAATCTTGGTCGTGGAGGAGGAGTACTACCCATGGTGTAATAGTGGTGTGTGGGATGAGGAGCTGTGTAACTGATGTGCTGGTGATCCCCAGCTCATGTTTTGCAAACCACCCATCTGGCCACTGAGCTATTCTGGCTGATGATTTCACACCACCAGCAACCACTGAGTCTCCTTTCTCACCTGCAGCTGCATCAAGCTGAAAGCAAAGAGGGAATGAAAATTATCTAGGTGACTCCAGGCTTTCTTCTGGGCTATGTTGGGCCACAGAATACTGTCTCGTCCCTGGAGAAATGAGAATTGAAGTGAAAGATTAAAATGCAAATCTGCAATGCTGCAAAACTGCAGGAGGACAAAGACACATTCCTGAAGACAGGTCAGAAAAGCAAATAAAACCAAGAGCTGTTCTGGTGAGCCAGAAATATTCAGTCATCAATGTCTTCAAACTATGACCTTTGATAACCAGTCAGATGCAGAGAAATTCAGTGTACTCAGTGGTGAGTTTTACAATCTCTCTGCTTGCTACCGGATTTTGATAGCTTTTTAGGAACATGATGACATTGTTTTGGGCTTCTTATCTTGCCATTGTCCTCTCTCTTTCTTGTCTTCTCCTTTTCTTGTCCTTGCCACCCTTCACAGAGACCTCTACAGGATGACTGAAAACCACCTTCTTCACTCTTTCTCCAGCTCTTGAAGCTGCCACATGGTCAGCATTGGTTGGAGTTGGTGCCCTGGAGGGGTCTGGATGATGCACCTTGATATAAGAGGTGTAAAACTCAGTTATTGTCCATCTGTCAGTCTGCATGGTGAAAAACTTGGAGACTGTTGGTGACAATCCAAGTCATCTCCCAGCCTTGGGCTTCTGTCTCTGCAGCTTCCTTCTGCACAGCTTTGGGGCTCTGGACAGGGTAAGTCCTTTCCTCTCCTCTCTGCTTTTCAGCAGGCTCAGGCTTGGAGTCCTGCTGATTTGTAGAACTGACTTTGAATGGGCTCCACGTTGCTGGGCGGGATTTTGGGTGTTTCTCTGGAGGAGGCTGGACATCTGCTTCATGTCCTGGGTGTCCCACTGCTAACAGGGGCTTGGGAGGAAGGGTCTAGACAGGGTCAGACTGGTACCTGTATTTGCACTCCTGATTTAGTTCCAATGTCAAAAACCCCTCACTCATTAGATTCGCATGATGGAGCAGCAAAGAAAGTGTCTATTTATGGAGGCTGAGGAAAATCCACAGAGATGTGGGTTGCAGCTATTTGTCTGAATGGTGCCTCCTGACATCACGAGTGTCTTGAAAGGCTCGCTCAGGAGAACAGAGAAGGCAGCTCTGCCTGGCTCTGTTAAAGCCTAAACACTTTCAGCCTCTGAAATCGCATTTCTTATTTTCCATAATAGAAGTCTTATTTTTCAGGAAGTTTTATGTGTAGAGAGGGTAATGCTTTTTGAGGCTTGTGAGAAAAGTGTGCTTCTTGCTTGTTTGCAAAGTGACTGCGCCATAGACATTTTACAGAGAGTAAGATGAGGTGTGCAAGTAAAAAAACTAGAAAAGGTTTCACTTAAAAAAAAAAAAATTATAGGAAGATATCAGCTGAAAGGGAAACACATCTGACAGGTCTGGGAAGTAAAAAAGGAGGCCTCCTTTTCTGCACTCAATTTCCTGTAATGTAAAAATGCAGTTGAACAACAGACCTATGAAAGACTGAAGCTTTTAACAAACCCATATATGTTAAGGAATTCTTTAAAATTCAGTTTCATCCCTTGTCTCTTTTATTTTGAGTCTTGAGTTCTTCTTTGTGTATCTGCATTCAGTGGCCATCTCTGCTGGGTGCTCCTGGGTAGATGGCTTGCGAGGATTGCTGAGGGTGCCTTGGCATTTGCTCAGGTGGGTCAAGGACACACTCGACCATGAAAACTTCACTGCAGTGGAGACTTTGGAAAAGCAAAATTACTTCTGACTGCACCAAGGGCAGAAGCTGGATCCATTTTCCCACTAAATCACAATGCACCCTGTGATGGGGATGTTGATGTGGCCTGGGTGAGCCCTCTGGGGGACACCCATGAAGACCTGCCCTGGACACCTGGGGAGGTTGCCTATTGGCCCTTGGAGCTCAGGAATTACACCCCGTCAGCATCTTTTAGGTGTTTTTGTGGATTTTTTGTTTTCCAAAATTTCAATTCACAGTGCTCCAATGCACATCCTCTTTCTTCATACAATGGACATTTCTCTCCTTGTTCCATGCTCATTTTCCTCCTTTCTATTTTTTTCCCTTTTTTTCCCTTAGTGGTTTTTCCCTCATTGTGACTTGTTTTTGTGACTTCCTTATTTCCCCCCACCCTTTCCTTTTTCCCTTTTTTTCTCTGTTCTCACTCTTTCCTTTCACTATATCTCCTGTTCTCCAGGGGCTCTGGTACCCATTGGAGAGGACAGAATATCCCCTGTGAACACCTCAATGAAGAGATCTCCACCCAGCAAAGGGATCCTGGAGAGTCCAGTTTCTGTCTTAGAGTTGGTTTTTGCATGCTTGTGCTTCTTTTTTTTTTTTTAATTTTTTTTAAAAATTTTTATTTTGTTTTATTTTGGATGGTTTTCTGCTGCAAGATGCTTCATCAGCCAGCAAGGTTCATAGCCACAATGGAGGTGAAGAGTGAAAGTGGGTGGCTCTCAGGGAGCCACTGCTGAGTTCTGTGCAGCTGCAGCAGCATTTCTGTACTGTGTGGGTGGATGGATCTGAAGAGCCCCACCGTTTGGTCCTGTGCACCCCATGCCTCAGTCCCCCTCCTAAATCTCATTGGAGATCCTCATCTTCTTTTGGGATAAAAAGAGAAGCCACCAAACTTCTGCCCAGCATGTGCCTTCCCATTACTGATCATATGGCAAGAACTTGTCTGATCGTGGTTGAGGTTCACTCTTTGGGGCTTGGGAGATGAATCTGTAAAATTGAAACTACTGGTTGCTCTTCTTATCTGTTTGCAGGCTGGTGTGTGGTGTGCCTCTGCCTCTAGGCAGAACCTGCTGCTGGGACCAAGCTGGTTTCAGTTTCATCAGTATATTCTCCTCCCTCAGAGGCCAGGCACGAGCAAGGGTGGTGTTGGCAGCACCAGATCTCAGAGCACTTACACAGTTAACCATCAGGGTTCCAATGGGTAGACATTTTTTTACACTCGTTTTACGGAGAGGTGGAAGAGTGATGCTGCCTGGGGTTGTCATCCATGGGCCATGGGCATTTACCCTATGGACAGTTTTGTTCTCTACAGACCTTATCCACTGAGTGTCCTGCCCAAACATTGCCTCCTGGGGTATGCTAGTCACCAGCAGTGTAGGAACATACACATATGTGTCAAAACACTTATGTGTCTTATATGTCTTACGTGTCTTATATGTGTCCTGTATGTGTCTTACTGTTATTGTCTAGGCAAGTTTGCTTCTATATAAACCTAGCATAAAATGCATATAATGTTATCATGCATATGTATTTGTGTAGCATATACATAATCACCTCTTTGTATGCCCAAACAGTTATATCCATAAGTAACTTTTCAAGCATGAATTCAACAATGGAAAAAATATTTGCTTTTAAAAGTAAGCCTTTATTATGCCTTCATGCTGATCCTTCCTGTGAATTATTTCTCTTGTTGATAACAGGTAGCTATCAGTTTTCCAGGGAAACAAAGGAAAAGAAGATGAAAAAGTTGTCAAGCATTGCATTGTACCATGCCATGAATTTTCCTTCTTACAGGCTGAAAAGAAACCACTGTATTATATCATAACTGTCAAGAGTCCTGTTTTTAGTTTGTTGCTCAAACACAATAAAATTATTTAATATACAAAAGCTATCATGCGGAGCCAGTTGGTTTTTCCTTAGCAATATATAGAGGAAAACAAGGAATGAGAAATGCACCTGAAAATGTTGAAACATTGACAGTAGCATGTTGGAGAATATTGTAATAAATCATATTTACGACAAAACAGAAACTCAACACCCTGGAAAACACACAGAGCACTTGAACTGTGTTTACTTCCAGGCACATTGGCCTTTGCATAGGGGTGGGCTGGGTGATTCAGCTGAATCTGAAACCTGATAAACTCCTGCCTTCTGTTTTTACATCACAGCCAGTGATTGCACATGACACATTAGGAACAGATACCGCTATGCAGGCACTACCTTTGGTATTTATTGTATCGATCCTGGTAAAGATCATTCCTTGGTCATGCTGTACTTTCCCTTATGGGTGTGTGCATGTAGGTGCCAGAGGATACATGTTTAAATGGGAGGTCTTGAGCCTCAACTGTGAGTTGAGAGAAGAGCTTGTGTGAAATATTTTCTTCTGTTTAGCTTCTGTTTACAAACTGTGACAGCAGACTCTGGTTTCCAGTAACTTATGCTTCATTTGAGCTCATTCAGTGAATATGCTTTTGTCCAACTGTTAAGAATCATGTTTAGTAGAAATTTGAGCTGCTTTAATCGCACCAACCAGTAGAGTTGTCTTATTATTTCTTCTCTTTGATTGGAAAAACATGCAAGTAGTTCTGGCATAAGAGCTGGCACAACAGAATTTAAAATTAAATTCTGATTCCTTATAAAATTGCTGCTTAGAAATGGTTCCATGAAACCTCGCCCTCAAATCTTAATTGTTTATATTTCTTCCGATATTGAGAACAAATGAGGTATGAACAACATCAAAGGAAACTGTTCAAAAACACATAGTACATATTTTTGCTCTCTATTTTTAGGAATAAATTTTAATACTAAATCGTTTTTTTAATTCATGTAACTAAATCATTATTGCAGCACTCCTTTTAAGCCAGGGTGGTCCAGCGTCAGCAGCCATTAGGTCGGCACCCAGATTTTGGTAGCCCATCACCCAGCAGCCCTGTCTCCTAGCCTGGGAAGCAAAATCCCACTTTTGTCCTAGTTGACAACTCCTTTTCAACCTTCCTCCTGGCAGCCGTGCCCGCCAAGGCCGCTGGCTGTGCTCTGCCACCAAAGCTGCTACAGAGAAATTAGGGGAGGAGGAAGGAGCTGGTCGCGGGTTGTTGCTGTCTGGTTTGAAGACTCACTGTCAATTGCTGGTGGTGAAGAAGGGGAAGAGGAGGAGGAGGAGAAGAAGGGTAAGGAGAAGAAGAAGGAGGAGGAGGAGGATGCATCAGCGGCTGGGTGAACCCTGGCTGCAGCAGCCCGGCTCCCTGCAGCAGTCCATGGGGAGATGAAGGGGGTGGCATTTGGCTGTCTGGGCAGCTCTGCCATCACCAACCACAGTTCCCCACCTCCTCTGAAAAGGAGAGGGCTGCCTGAAGGCTTTCTGGAGGCTGGAGTTGCACCACGTCGTGCGAAGATCTGTCAGTTCTCAGCTCCGAAATATGTGCAGTGAGGGGGGCAACCAGTGCAGTCAGCACATGGCCCCAGTTCCAGCCATGTGGATGTAAATCCAGGAGGGCCTTGCTGCTTCTATAGGAGCATTGAGGATTCTTCCCCATGTGTAGAAGGAGATGGACCTAAACCAAGACAACTTCAAATCCCTTACCAGCAAGAACCGACACCTCTGTGGTGACATGAATTTTTTTATTTTAAGGACCCGAACCAAAGTTGGTCTCTGCCTATGCATTCTCCGTGAGGTCCTCTGCACATTATGTGAATTCACAGTGGGCAGCTTTCCTCCCTGCAAAGCAGGACAAGTCATTTTGCCTTTGCTTTGCCATCTCTCTGCAGTGCCCTGTGAGCCTGAAAGCCTTTGTGTGCACAGCCTTTTCCTCACTGTTGATGCAATGGCAGAGGGGTTAGGGATTATGTATTTTCCATGCACTATAAAGGGGATGAGTGGGATTTGCTGGCCTTAAGTCGGCTAGCTGAAAGTGGGAACAACCTGGAGTAAGAGCCTGGCATGTCAAGGTCTGATCAGCTCCACCATCTGGGGAGGTGAATCACCCATGGGGAGAACATGTTTCTCACCACTGACCACGGAGTGACCCTAAATGTGACACCCACCTCTCCCTGAGCCAGAGAGACCCTGCCCTGCCTGTGGGTGCTGCTGCCTGAGGTGGGAGGCAAAGGTGGAAAGGGAGTGGGCTCACCAAATTGTGGTGAGGGATCAGCAGATCTTTAAATTCCACCTGTGGTTTGTGCAGTTGGTGGGGAGAGATGTGCAGCCCCAGGAAGTAACTCACAGCAGTGAAGCTCCTGCTCTGAAATGCCATGCAAGAGGGAGTGTCTTTCTGCAGCGGCTCTGTAAGAAGCCTCAGATGGGTTGGGAGAGCATCAGACCCTTTAAACTCCATTGGCAGGGCAGTGTAAATGCTTGTTCAGCTAGGACATGTCCAAATCCTTCTGTGTGGGGCAGCCCTCATCTACCCTGGGCTGGGAGGGGATGTGAGCGAGGTGCCATGCTGGCCTTCTGGTAACCTAGGCTGCTCAGAAACATGAACTGCAAATCATGTCCCTTCTGAGGGACAGGGGAGAAAACTGAGGGTGCTGAACTTCCTCCAGCTTCCTCAGAAAAGAAGATGATACCAGGCACAATGGTATTTCATTTCTGCTTTTTATGCTGTTAAAAACATTTGTAATCTCTCACCATGCACATACGTGTAGAAAAAAAAGAGCTGTACATAGAGTACAAGAGCTTTCACCTTCATGTAATCTCCTGCTGAATTTGATCAAAACCTTAGAACGTGAATTATACAGGCAGTAGTAAAAACACAGCACAGATCCTTTATTTTGGCTGCTTCAAACCCACAATATGAATAGAAGGCTCCGCTTTATTTCAGTGATGATAAAAGGCAATGTTCAGGTCTTAAATATGAAACAAAATACAAGTTGATACTAAAGTTGATAGAAGATATTGTATTGTAGAGGAGTAGAAAATGGGAGCAGGAGTAGGAGTAGAGAAATGAAAAGGTGGAGTGTAGGAGGAGGAGGGTGGGAGTAGAAAATGAATTGTGGTGCATCCATCAGCATTTCAGCATTGTGGGAGTTGAGATAAACCTAATGCTGTCAATTTTGTAGATGCAGTAATATTTCTTGTACTGAGCCATCACTGTGCTGAGCTGTTTTAGGAGCAGGAAGCTCCCCTTGACAGCTGAGTGGGTGGGTTTTTTCACGTGGCATTGCCTAAGGGTGGTCGGTAGTGCTGGAGTGCACTAGGAGAGCAGTGCAGACAAGGTTAGACATTTTTATTGTACATGGCATGTGTTGCTTTGACTCTAAAATCTGTTGATTCAATCCCCAAATACTTGATGGAGAGAAGAAATACTAAAAAGAAAAGTGGCAGATTGTGTATATGTGGACTGGGGCCCTACAGAAGAACTCACTCACCTGGGTGGTTCTGCCAAAGTCAGAGTGAACTACCAGGTTTACTCATCCCAGGAAAGTGCACAGCATTATCTCGCTGGCCTTCATCCTTCCCCCAACCCTCAGCAGACTTGGTCCCAGATGTTGGCATGCAATAGTCAAAATCCCTGCAGCTCAGCACTGCCTGTTGCATTGTGAGTCACGGGGCCCCACTTGCTGAGCAAGTGCAGCATTTGGAAGGTTCTGGTTTTGTACTCTCCACCTCCATGTCTCTTACGTCTCATTGCAAACTGCTGTCTGCACTCCCTGCATTCACTGCTAACTTTTGAGCTGCAAGAACATCAGTAACATGGGGCACAAAGGTGGCAGAGACCTGCCAAGAAGGTGAGGGGAGTGACAGTAATGTCACATAGGGCCAAGAAAAGGGAATACAACCTCTATCCTGCAGAATGACCTGGGCTGAACTACAAACGCACCAGGGCTTCCGAAAATCCCCCAACAGTAGCTTTCTTCCCAGTTTTCCCAGTTGGCATCTGACAAAGGACAGCTTCTATTTTTCTCAACATCTGCGTATACCAATAGAGTTCAGGGAATAGCATCTCTACTTTTGACAAAATAGAAGAGCAAGGACTGCAAGATTTAAAAAAACCCCTTAGAAGAAAGCCTGGGTAATAAATCCACTTCCTTTAGCAGGGTGGGTGCCAGTCTGGCTGTTAGAGCTCTTTTTTTTTTTTTTTTCAGACACCAAGGAAAGAAAATGTTTCTGTTCTCTCAAGCACTTCTTTTGTTTTGGCTCCCATTTAAACACATCCATTCGCTGTGCGTCCCTGGCTGCTTCTCACCATTATATAACCTCTGCTTCTCCAAGGCAGGGTGCTCTCCCTTATTGCAGGGCAACTACTGCAGCCGAGTTGTATAACACTGCCACATAAAGCTGTTCCAAGCTGAAACGTGGCATGCAAGTTATTAGGTTGAACTGGGACTACTTTGCTTTCTTTTATTTTCCTCTTTTTTTTTTTTTTCAACTGAAAAAAAAAAACCTAAAAGAGGTGTTTTCTAAAATCCAAGGGCTAAACAATATAAATTTGTGGGCTGAATCCTTTAAAGGACTTACAAAACATAGAAATGACTTAAAGGCAAAGCAACTCTGAAATCTGATGAGCAGCCTACCTATAACAAGCTATAATAACCTTTGGCATTTGGTAAAATAAACATGACAAAAACAATGCTTTAAAATGTGATCAGTTACTATGCACTTATGCATATTTTGCACAAACTGTATAGTTAGGTGTCACCGCCTGCTTTAAAAAGTGTTTTCATAATAGACAGCATGAGTATCTAGATGCATGATCTGACACTAAATTACATGCCGTGGCCTAAATCCAGTCTTGTATTCTCTCCCCTTCGTTATTGTTACTCATTTTCAGAAAATATTTTTATAGGAACAATGAACTGCATTTAAATAACGCTAACGCTTTCCCCCTTTATGCAGAGAGGAGGGAAGGGTAACAGGTTTTCTGGCTCAGCTTTGACAGTTACCCAGCTCCGGCAGTTCTTTGACAGGCAACATCAAATGCCATGGCTGGTTGTGAATTTTGTGACTTACGAAGCCATGTCTGAAGTACGTTTTTTAAAAGCACTCCTCCTACTGAAAACAAAACAGATTTTCTAAAATGTAGGGTTTGCCAGTTTGAACAAGGTGCTGAGATGTGTCTCATCCTCAGTATTATTTCCCTAGCTTAAGCAAATGTCTTCTTTTAAAGTCTAAACAGAATAACATTTCTGTGTTAAGTCGAACATTTGTCTATATATATCTTTGTATATTGATGGGCAGGGGAGGCAGAGGTGATGTGTCCTGTAACTGCTGCCTCTTTGAAAGGGACGAATACAAGCCTTAATGAATTGAACAGCCCTGGGGTTTGCCGGCAAAAATATAAAGTATGTCCAATAGTTGACTTAAAATGAAATTATCCCGTTCTTCGTGCCCGCTCACGGAATAGAACACCAGCTCACGGTACGAAAACACGCTCAGCCGAAGGGGAGATTTATCACTTCGGGAGGTGTAGACACTTTTTGGCGAGGAGCCGGCAAGGGAAGGAGGGAGGGAGGGGGGAGCGAGGCAGGGCAGCTGTCGCAGCCCCCGGTCCGGTGTGCGGAGCTGCCAGGGCCCCCGCGGGGCGGGCAGCCGGGCGGCAGCAGCGCT
>VZTN01030915.1:146569-218655 GCA_013400515.1 Erpornis zantholeuca
AAGAGCAGCTCGTCGCGGCGCAACGCGTGGGGCAACCTGTCCTACGCGGACCTCATCACCAAGGCCATCGAGAGCTCCCCCGAGAAGCGGCTCACCCTCTCCCAGATCTACGAGTGGATGGTCAAGAGCGTCCCTTACTTCAAGGATAAGGGCGACAGCAACAGCTCGGCCGGCTGGAAGGTAAGAGGCGGGTGGTAGGGGACGCCCCGTCGGAGCGGGGTCTCGGGAGGCTCCGCCGCCCCCGGGCAGGAGCCGCGGCGCTGCAGGAGGCTGGGCACGCCGCCCTCCTGGGCTGCATGATGCCCGCCGCACAGCCTGCAGTGCTCCGGCTCCGCGCTTTCAGTTTAACCTCACGCTTCTACTTTTTTCACTTTTCCAAAGGGAAAACGCCTAAGGGAGAAGAGCGTTCTAGCCCTCCCGCCGGTGGGGCGCTGGAGGAACCGGGGCCGCCCCCCCGCTCTCCGCCCCCCCAGCCCTGCCCCGCCGAAAGCAAAAGTTCACGCGGTGTCACGGCGCCGTCCCCGGTCAAAGCCGGCGGGAGCGCCGCCGCCTCCCTCTCCTCCGGGGCGGCCGGCGGGGCCCGGGGTTAGCACCCGTGTGCTGGGGGTACCGCAGGAGCTCCGGCGCTGCCCGGACCCTGGCTCGGAAAGGGAGCAGTCCGTGCCGCCGTCCGCCCCGGCGCGGCGAGGCTTTGCCGTCGAGCGGCGGAGCGGAGACAGAGGCAGACAGGGATGGGGAAAGAGCAGAGGCAGAACAAGGGTTGCAGAAATACCGTGCCTTTAATGAGTAAGCCGCAGAATTTGTCCCGATGGCTTTGTTAGACTTGAGTTGCGGGAGCGTCTTTCTCGTGTTACGTGGTGGGACGGAGCTCCGTCCTTCCCTGCCTCCCGCAGCGCAGTCTCTGCCGTCTCAGCCGAGCGGTGGGAGAAACCTGTTGGCGGTCGGNGCCTGGGGCTGTGCGGCCGCGGTGGCAGCGCCAGGGCCGTGGTACCCTCTAGCTTTGCATCCCCGTGGGTGAGAAAGGCTTAGCTCTGCTGCCAGTGAATCCTCTCTCCCCGAGGCCTTTGTCCAGAAAGTGTCACGCACCAGCGTCCCCGTGCGCGGCGGAGGCACTGCCGAGTTTCATGACACTGTTGCGTGAGAGCATTGTCAGAAGGAGCTTGTGCCTTCTGCGTACAGGCGGAGCGTCCTGCGCCCTGTGAGGGATTAAATGATGGCAATAAATGCATGAGGTGCGTGCACCTAGCATGGCATCGGCGTGCTGTGCTTTGTTCGGGATTTAGCTCCAGTTAGGGCCAGTCAAACTCTTTGCTTTGCTTTCTAGTATTTGTAGTTTTTTTTAAAGTGTCAACTTAAATCCTGTATTTATGTATTTTTAATTTCACTGCTAGGAATACTTGTTACATTGGATCTTTGTAAATTTCTCTTTTTTAGCGGTAACCAACATCCTGCTAAGGAAATGCAGATTAATCTGTAACTCATTTTTAGCTGAAAGCTTTTAGGGCTTTTAAAAGTAGTTTGTTAGTTTCTATTGATGTGTTTGACTAAAAAATTTAAAGCATAATTGTCTGAAGACATCTGTCATGAAAAACTTTAATAGGAGTGAAGTGATTGATAGCTGACAACTTTTAAATAAGGTAACTTGTCACTTGAAAATGCTGGGTTTTTTTTCCGGTGGTATTTTAGTCTCCTTAAGTGCCTTTTCAGAATGAGTAAAAGAGAACTAAAATCCAAACAAACCAAAAGAAAAAAAAAATCAAAGAGCTCCCACATTCAAGCGAGCAAATAAGAAACACTGAAATAAGAAAGCTGTGTAACTTACTAGGCGCTTCCTATTTTACTGCTGCTTGTCCTGTGGTGCTTCAGCAAGGAAGAAGTCTCTCACACCTTCCTCTAACAGATTGAGCACATCCTGTGCCCACATACCTCTGCTGTGACAGGGAGAACCGCTACTGGTACGTTTTTTGGCTGCAGAACCCTCTGGTAGAGTGCAGTACATACCCTGCCACTGCTGGTGGGTAAATACACATGTGCTCTCCTTCCATAATTAAACACTCGCTGTGTTATGCATCGGACACGTGTTGCCCCCGTCCCTTTGGCTTCGTAACTGCCAGGCTGCTCTGAAAGTTGCAGGCTTGCAAGTTTTACCACTTAAGCCAAGGAAGTGCAGAATTTCTTCAGCACACTCTCAAGTTTAGTTACCAGCAGCCAGTGGGTGCAGCGCTATAACTGACCTGGCTGAGGCGTGCAGCCCCTTTGCCGTGTTTATCACCGATTCTCAGCTTGAGTAAGACTGCTTTTATTTTTTTCCAGTTTGGGAGCTGTTGGTTTGCCCGTGGTCGGGGGACCTGCTGTAGGTGCAGGCGTGGGGCTGGGAGCGAAGCCTGAGTCAGCCGAGGGCCCCGCAGAGGAGGAACGTCGCTCCAGAGATGAGCACAGATTAGCGACCGACTTTTCTGCTGACAGAGGGAGTGCGGGTTCGCCTCAGAGCCTGGCACTGACTTAGGGCTTGGGAGTACATTGTGCACTGCTGACGCAGGCTGAGAAACGAGGGGTATTTTTTTTTTTCCTCTTAAGCAGAGCTTCGAGACACGCTGTCTTGTTGGAGTTTGCATGTTTACAAGTGCAATAAGGCACATTTCAAATTCTTCACAAAATGTACAAAACACACAAGAACTGAAAAAGATTGTGCACTTTCTGCATAGTGGCAGGGCTGTGTTTCTCAGCCAGAAGTTGAGGACTAACTGCTCTAATGCTTGTGAATGTGTACTGCCCTGATTCAATATGTGATGTCGAGCTGCTTTTTCATTTTTCACTGAAGAAAGTTCAGAGGTGTCAGCATTATCTGTTAAGAGCTCAAAACAGCATGCAAGTTCCTCTGAATAAAAGCATTAAAATAAAAATGGCTTGTGAAATAAGGGTATAAGTCAAAACTATTAACATAAAATTATCAGTAACATAAAATTATTTAAGTAGGTAAAATTGTTCTCAGTTATGCATACAGAGTAGTTTACTCCAGGCTTTCTTGTCACAAACTCTGCTTTATTAACAAATTCACTGTTAAACTCTTAAGGGAGCAAAGTCCCCATGACCCCCCATGGGGCGGCTACCTTGAATGAAGCCCTTGGGATGTGCCCTGCCAGACTCGCTGCATTGTTGATTGTCAGTGAGTGTTGATAGTGACCAGTGTTGCTCAGAGAAAGTCAAAGCAAGAGCAAGATCTGCTTCAGAGATAACAAAAGAAATTGTTGTAAAAGTTGCACGGAAGAATGCAACTTTTCTCATAGTATAGTAGTCAAGTAAAAGCAACATTTTTCCTTACCTGTGATAGTGGGAGACACGAGGCTTAAGACAGGAGAGACAAGAACTCCACTGCACCTGTAGATAACAATTTTTTGACACAAATATGATAGCTTTTTGGCTAATCATCATATATAAAATATAAAACATCTCCGTATATGCATATTTTATGATGTCTTTGCTTTATGGCAGGTGTTGAGACTTATTGTACAGGAGCTGTCACAGTTAAGCTTCCTTGAATGGTCTCATCCCTTCAGTCTGCTTTTGAAAATGGGTTCAGATAAAACCCTGTAACTTTCTTGAACAGGAAACATGGAGTTTTGGTGTCACTCATCTGGTGGTGGATGTATTACTGATTTTTCTTAGTGGCAAGTCTTGAGGTCCCATGTATACCTCCTGGACTTCTAGTCCCAAGTAAGCTTGTTCACCTAAATTTATTTGCTGCCATTTTTGAAAGAATGAGAGTACATATCTAGATGCAGAAGGATGAATGGATGTAAGCCTGAAAGCCTGAGGACAAAACAGGCATGGGACAGGTGCTTTGGGTGGCCTTGCCATAGTAGTTCTCTGTGGTCAAGCACTGTTTTGTAGTAAATTGGTCTCCATGCAAAATGAATTCTGGGTTGTTCTGATTCTGTTGTATTTGGTTTGAAGATCACAGGTAGCAAAAAAATATTAGAAAGATTGAAAAATCAAGAATAATCTTCACTGAAGTTGTTCAAAGCTTTTGAATCTTGATCAGTGAACACTTTAAATTGTGGAAATTTAAATGATTTATTTAAAGTGAAATGAGTTTATAGAATCACAGAGTCATGGAATAATTTGAATTGGAAGGGGTCTTAAAGATTATCTTTGTGAGGTTTTTATTATACATTTCTTTTACTTTTTTTTTTAGGTGGAAAAATCAAAATGGAAGATTGCCTTTAACTCAGACTCTGTATTCCCTCAGTACTGGTTATGTACTTGTGGGCATTTACCTCTGTCCCTTAAGATGCTTCCCCAGGTGATTTGTGGCCCCCCCAGCATCATGCATTGTGTTATACATTCGTACAGCACACACATGTGCATATGCAGGTAGAAGTGTGTGTGTTTGG
The DNA here is from genome assembly GCA_013400515.1 of Erpornis zantholeuca. Lineage (NCBI taxonomy): Eukaryota > Metazoa > Chordata > Aves > Passeriformes > Timaliidae > Erpornis > Erpornis zantholeuca. The sequence goes on from VZTN01030915.1 coordinate 150,964, forward strand.
CTTTCTGTTTGTGGATTCTGTCAAGGCAAATGCTATACAGTCACACCTTTTTACAGGTGGCAGATAGCCTCAAGAGCTGGCAGCTGCAGTCAAGTCTGCTTTGCCATGACACCTGGCCTCAGCCCACCCTGTCGTGAGAAAACTGTTCAATGTCTTGTATACCTGCTCACTGCCACAAAAATGCATCTTGTAGCACTTTATGTTGTCTGTGAGTCACCTTGCATTTTGCTTAGTTTCAGGTGTGAAAGTTCAGCTTAATCTTTGCAGGTGCAAGGTGCTCTCCTCACCTGTGCCTGAATAACTCATGGCGAAGCTGCATCAGTGGTTTTGAGCTTCCCATCAGGGCCTTGAATTATGTTTTAATTTTCTCTTAATTTTCTTTGCCTGTTTTCTGTTTGCTGTGGTATCTGTTCAGTTACTTGTATGATTATAGGTAAGACTAAACACCAAAACAAAATGTGTGAGTGGCTTTGTATGCTGACATAATGAACTAAATTTTCCTGAAGTGCCTGACTTAAAAGAACTTCAATAGGAAGATGAGGTAACTGCTCTCTGCCACTGTATTTTTTATGGCATGCTCAGCTGCTTCCTTATTATCATTATTTTCTATCACATGGTTTTACAAGTTGTTGGTGAAGTTGGTAGTTTGGGGAACTGGAGCTTTTGCTGCCTGTGATGGAAAGGGGAAGCAGTGTGGTGCAAGGAGAAAAAGATGTTTAGGTGAGGTATGTGAGATTGTTTTATTTTACTATTTTTCTTTTTTTCCTTTTAATACAGTGATCAACAATAAAATAGGAATTACTTTTGGTGGTTTGGGTTTTTTAGTAAGGATCCAGAAATTATGTAGTCTTGAGATGTCTGCTCAGATCTTTTCGGTTTCCAAAGCGTGATGCTGCCTAAATATGTGTGTCTCTGTTTACTCAACTGGTGAATCATTTTGTAGAATAAGTGCTTGGCTTCTGGAATAAAAATGCAGATATATTTTGCAGCCACAGATTTGGGAAATATGGAGGGCTGTGGCTACAGAGGTTCAACCCTCAGCCCCTTCTGTTTTGGGAAAAAATTCGTATATGAAACAAGGATTCCTAATGGAAATGATTTATAACCTTCAGTAATGAATAATAAAGTAAGACATAGTGAAGCTAACCTGATAAATAGTTTATTGTTTTTGTCTTTCAGAAATATGTAAAAGATGGATATATTTACCTCGTTGTCAACTCTTGTGAGGAAGGAACTTCAAATTCACTGATGCTGTCTGCAGCTAGTCATAGTTAAGCATTTGGTAGTGAATACTAATATTTTAATGAATTTTGTAGCATTTTGTTTGTCAGTCTGGTTGCTAAAATGGGTTTTAGATATTGGGGAAACACTCCTTTTGGTGATCATAGATTGCACTTCAGGAATTAAGTGCACTGGAAAGGGTTACATTTTGAAGAACAGCATCTCTGCTGCTCCATAGAGAGCTTCAGCATGAATTGAATTGATCTATGATGATAAGTGCTATTCAAATTTAAGTATTATTTCTAAGTCTACTTAGTAAACATTAATCATGTATGTTCATTATTCCTGCCCTGTAGTTTGTGATATGCAGATGTCTTGAGTGAGCAGTGTAGCATCATGAGGTCTTTTGGTAGGTCTCCATTCCTAATGGAGAAGGAATAAAAAGAGCTAAGATGCTTTTGCTGGATTGATTATTATCTTCTACTAACTTCATTAAGCCTCATGCTTGTTCTAGGTTTCAATAGTGGATACTGGTCTTTACTAGTTGCTTAAAATGATACCTAAGGAGGCACATGGGTTAAATTTTGAAGCACTTCTATAATGAATGGTAAAGGCTTAGCAATGCCTTGGTTTGTGATAGATGGGACCAGAAGTGGCTCTAGCTTTAAGAATGTAGTCACTCAAAACCTCCTGGGACTCTGACAGCTGCTGCATCAGACAGAGATTAGGAATTGCTGGAGGAGTGGAGGGCAGCACTTGGTTTGCTTGGACAACTTACTGAGTTGTTAAAGGCATCTTGCATCACTGCACAGTATTAATGATGTTACAGTTCTGTCTGAAAATATGTCTTATTCTAGAGTTAATTAAACTTAAAGGTACAAGTCTTCTCTTGTTCTAGTCTTAGAAACCTAGTTTTTGGGAATACTAGGAATCCATGCAGCTGGAAGTGCATTCAGTCCTGTTGCTGCTTCAAGACAGCATGCCAGGGATGTCTGTGATTGTATTTCTAAGTAGTCCATGTTTCTCCAAATGCTTTACTGGTGTGTACAATGTAGGCTCATATTGGTGTGAGCATGTGGGACTCCTTTTTAGTTTTGTCAAGGCTGTTGCTACATAGGTCTGCAGGGTGTGGGTGCTGTGGTCTGGCACATGCATACTTGACAGACTGTACTGGGGACATAGTCTCTGAAACAGTACATATTCAGATTTAAATTTGGACTGATTACCAGAAAAGTGCTTGCAAGCAGAGGTGCCCTTAACCATAATATTTGCTGACTAAATTATATAAGAATTCTTATTTTATTAGCATCTTAATTATTTTTTGGTATCTCTTTCTCAGAGGTCACTTAGTGCCAGCCCTCCATGCTGCTTCTGCACCAGGCTGTGAAATGATGAAGTGGGCTGTACTCTGCTTCTTGCATGTTGGTGTCTCTCTTAGAAAATATTAGAGATGCCCCTCCTTTAATTTAGTTGCTACCAGAATGAGATTTTCATCCTGCGCAGAAATCAGGAAATGAAAACTTCTCTTTAATGAAATGAGTGGTGTATGTACATGTTGGAATGATACCTGTGAGCAGCCTTTGTGCTGTCCATGGGAACTGTGGTTCTGGGGAAAGCTGAACGTGCGTGAGGCTGGAGATGCAGCCTGGTGAGGCTGACCTGCAGCTCCGTAGCCGAGCAGTATTGGCACCGCTCTCGTTCCACTGTTGATGCTGCAGAGGAGGGTGACAAGTGAGCAAAAGTGCTGTATCTGGGAGGGCCCTGCCCCACTCCTGGTCCTCTCAGGATAGGCAGGACATGGGGCCCTTTTGTTCATATGTGACCTCTTGGAATTTATACAGCAATGAGGGTCTTTGCTTTTTTTTTTTTTCTGAGCAGGGTGCTCTGGGGTGTTGGAGTATGGCGAATTTCGTAGGAGAAACTCAACAGCGTGAAGTGCATGCTTTTTTCCCTTCCTGAACAAGGGGCATACCCATAATTCAGAGTGTGGACTCTAACAGTCAATATACTGTTGGCGGTCTCACTTGCAATGGCAAGGTAGCAACTCCTTCAGCTTTCTTGTGCTTAACTCCAGAAACTGTGACGTGGGTGGGGTTTCACTTGCCCATCACTGACTTTTCAAACTGTGCAGTTAGATAAGACTGAAGCAACTTGCTATAAATGTGGTGACTTGTTAAACCGCATTTATTGTGCAAATGAGCTTACATCCTGCAAGATCAGCAGAAATGCTTGGTGTTTGCCTGGATGAAAATTAATTAAAATTTGGCGACTGAAATTAAAGGAATGGATTTGTTGCCATTGTGTTATATGAATATGCCTTTCAGTTCCCACAGTGGGAATTAGTGCAGTTTCAAGTGTTTTTTTGGCATATGTGAGTTTTAAGTCAGTGCTAAGTTCTGGCATCTGTAGCCTTCTTAGATTTTTACTGCCCTTTAATATGTGTTAAATATATGTGAAGTCGCTAATGGGAGTAAGGATACTAACAATCCAAAAATACACTGTTGTGGTGGTGGTGATGGTGTGGGCTCATTTGCTTGTAGCTCGCATTTGCTTAAAACTGATATGAGTTAATCTGTTAATTTGATTGTAATTGTTAGAATTAAAAAAAAAAAAACAAACTACCGGTGCCATACATATCTCGGATATATATATATCCAGATTTGAATTTTGATTGCCAAAAGCATACTTACAGACTGAGATCTTTAGTGTTTGCCAACTAAATTATATCTTATAGCAATGCTTTGCAATATATAGAAACTCCTAATTAGATATTCAAAAAATGAAGATGCTGTTATTCAGACATGCCTCATAGCAGGCCTCCGCAGTTCTACCCTGTCAGGATGTGAAAGGATTATGTGCTCTGTGCTCCTGCTCGCTGTTAAACGTGTTGATTTCTCTTTCCAAAAATATTCTCTTCAAATCTGAACCTTCAAGTTCAATGTAAGTATTTGCCCCCCACAACCTCTTCCCCCAGAAAACCTGGCTCTCTGGAGGCATCCTGGTGGTGCTCTGAGGCAAGAGGGATTCTATGTGCTGTTGTTGTGTACACCTGGGAAAGTGCAATTAGCAGGTGTAATTTGTGTTTGGTTAGATCCTCTCTTGTTTCCTTGTCCCTTCACACCGTTCCCCTGCAGGACTGCCCTACGTGGCTTCAGCATCCGAGGGCTGAGGGCTGCTCCCAAGTGCCCCTGGCTGCTGTCCTCGCGGGCACCAGTGTTGGAAGGGGTGGGGAAGTGCGAGCACAAGGCTGCATGGGGAAGCCTGGGGCTTGGCTTCTGCCCCAATGCTGGCAGGGTGCTGCTGTGCAGGTTTCAGGGAGTGTTTGAGCAGTGACCTGGCAGCTGCCCTGCGCAGGAGCAGAGCCCACCAGCAGAGTCTTGCTGAAACGCTTCTGTCTGCCCGGCCCCTTCGTGGGTACTTCTCCGCTTACTGCTCAGGTGTGAAGAGGAGGTCAGGGAAAGTAATCCTATTTCCTCTTTGCAGTTACCAGAGAAGTTTGTAGTGATTCATTGAATAGATTTCTCATACTTAGATCGGTTAGGGTACATCCCTTGGCCTCTCCAGAGGATACCATACTGCTGCCTTTGCTCCTCAGTAAGATCTTTCAGTGTCTCTGGAGGTTCAGGTGAGGAAAGCAATGCTTGTGCTAACGTGCAAGGTTTAAACTGAAAGAGACTACATTTAGATTAGATGTTAGGAAGAAATTTTTTACTGTTAGGGTGGTGAAGCACTGGCACAGTTTGCCCAGAGAAGTTGTGGATGTCCTATCCCTGTGTATATTCAAGGTCAGGTATATTCAAGTATTCAAGGCCAGGGACTTTAAACAGCCTTGTCTCGTGGAAAGTGTTCCTGCCTGTGGTGGTGGGGTTGGAACATGATTATTTTTAAGGTCCTTTCCAATCCAAACCGTTTTATGATTACTTTGTTTCAAGGTAAATAATGTTTATTGATTAAAATCATTATTGTTACTGCTAATTATTTTTATATTGATTCTGATTACTGCAAATTTTTTTAAATGATGTGGTGTTAAGGAAGTTTAAATTGCCAGAGCCAAGTCAAGCTCAGATATTTGCAGCTGCTGCTATGCTTGTCCTGCTTCATCCCTGCTTCTTTGAGCTGAGCTGATAGGTTCTGGTTAGAGCTGCAGACCTATTTGATATTCAGGATGAGGATGCAGCCTCATGTGTGATCTGATCAAATTGTGTTACATAAATTAAACATAAATAAAAATGCACTACACATTTCTACCTGTCTAGATATATATAGATTTTGATTAATATCTAGAAATTTATACTGGAGGAAGATATGCTGAACCCCCCCCCCCCTTTTTTTTTTTTTTTTGTTTTGGATGTGAAAATGCAGAGTGTGGTTGCATGTTTAACTTAGAGCAGCTTTACTTTTTCATAGTTGTTATGGTATCTTGGTCCTGCCATCATTGGGATGGTATTAACGCAGAGCTGGAAGCCACTTCAGTGTTTTAAATGCTTGGAAACATCAGAGATGGATGGAGAGGGCTGAACCAGCAGCTTTCTCTTTTGGCTTTGATTAGGGGATTAATTCTATTGCCTTTTCCTTCTTTTTTCTTGATGAGTATGTGCAGCCTCTGAGTAAAACTATGGTGTCAGGTTCTTATGGTTGAGGGTTAACCTTTGTGGTGAGAGCTGAGCATCTCTCCTGACATTGTGTGAGTATATATTCTGGCTGGTGGGGTTTTAACGCTGATCTAGGGTCTGGTCCCTGGCACTGTTTGTGTTTTGTGTCCTCCTTATGCACAAGTGTGGCAAATCCACTAAATGCTGCCTTGAAATACAAACGAGAATGGGAGATTAAAGCAGTATTTTAAAGTGCAGCCTGTTGCAATTGATTTTGGGAAAAATCAAGAGATGCTATCTTAATGCAGACTTCTCCATGCTTGTTAGGAAACTTGAGTCACTCTTGAATAATCCTGTTTGTACGGTCTATGAAAACCTGATACTGCACTCTTGCCTATTTCTTCTTTACAGTTCTGTGGCAATGACATAGTCATAAGCATTAAAAGGAGAAACCATAATCTTCTCTGCTTGCAGCCCAAGCCAACGCTAGTCATCCCCTGATGCTATGAAGTCATTCTTTGCTTTGAGGTTTCTAACTAAAACTCTGTTCCAAATGTCTGCTCTGGGCGAGCAGTAGAGGCATTAGGGATGGAGTCCTGGTGCCCTCTCTTCAGACCATCCTCCTGTGGCCAAGGAGACCACTCCTGCAAGATCCACGTTTTCCCTTGACAGCAATCCCTCCTTCCCACTTGGGGAGCTCTGGAACAGAAGATGTAAATGGATGTGCAGTGATTGCACAACCTGGTTATGCAACGAGGCTGACGTGGTAGCATATGCATATGTAGAAAACGCCTTTTTGAAGAGATGACATTACGCACAGTTTCACCACCTTCTCCCCAAAGATGAGGGCAACTACACTACTGGCTTCACCTGGTTAACCTGCATATTAAAACACACCAAATACTCAGCTTCTCTTGGCTGAGAATTATTGTTGGTGGAGCAGAAAAATAAATCAGTTCTTGTGGACTGTTTATTTGGGAAGGAGTTTTTTAGCTTGGGGCCCAGAGGCCTAGGCGATTAGACTACTCAATCCTGGGGCAGGGTGCTGCACCCTAGTGTTTTTTACTGTCAGCATAATCTGAACCACCTAAGATTTTTTTCTTTTTTTTCAAATGAGTGATGGCATTTCAGTTGGAGCCATCCTGTGCTAGTCCAATAGGTCACTGAGTGAGTGCTCAGCGTTCCTTGCATCTGGGAGCCCAATTCCTTACTTCCTATAGTTTTTAATTCCTCTGGAAGAGGACTTGCAGCACTTATGACTCTTGTCTTTTGTGTGAAGCTGGGGGACTCATACTGCATTTTTGGGGCAGGCTGCTTAGTAAGGCTGCCCTAACACTGAATGTGATGCAGGCATTCGTTTTGTCACTTCCCTGGCAAGTTACTCGATGTGCCATGTGGGCTGATGGGCATGATTACTGATACCTCAGGGCAAGGACAGACTTCCTGAGGTCCCTTCTTCCGTGTTTTCCACTGAGCAGATTTGCATTCAGCTACTGGGCACGTGGAAAGTTGTTCTCTTAGCTGAGATGTGCGGTCTCTAGAAACTGAATCTCTCCCATCTCACCTGAAATGGCTGAGGCCGGTGTTAACATGATGTCCTGCTGCTCTTGGCCTGACTGTGGCTGGTACATTTTTACTTATGTGTGGGAAAATAAACCTTTTTGTGTCCCAGTTGCTTCCCTTGCTTCTGCAATAATTCTTGGTTAGGAATTGGTTAGGTAGAACCAGTAAGTGATGTTATCTTCATGTGTAGTGCTTGTTGCTGATTGAAAGGAAAATTCTGCAAACTAAGCAAGTAGACTGACCTGACGACTCCTCATGACAACTGCCTACTTTTAGTTAACATTCAGAATATTTTTATCCTAGTTTACTCCTTAGAGGCTAATAGAGTGCTGCTAGAGTAATTTTCGGATGAATCATGCCATCTGCCATGCATGCTTTGCTGTTTCAGCAGTAGGGGAGGAGAGGGAAGATATACATACAGTAGTTTGAAACAGTATGTTTGCATTCTCTCTAAAACTAATGTAAGTTTCAAATGTGTTGGGTTTTTTTTTGTTGTTGTTGTGTGTCAGTTTGTTTTTTCATTTGGATTTTTTTTTTTATGTTTTTAGGGTTTTTTTTCCTACCAGGCATTTTATATTTCTTGCTTTGGCTATGAGTTTAACATGGGGCTCCAGCACTAATACTGATTTCTTGGGTGGTCAGTGCCAAACTTTGCAGAAGCACTCTAGACATGCCTAATCTGAGTTGCTAGTGAGTTAACGTGGACCATTGCAAAGTCCTTTTTTGAAAATACAGTTCAAATGTTGAGCATTTGGGCTGCCAAACTGAGCCAGCTAGAATTTGTACCCTGCTGAAAACAAAAGATAATAATAGAAACTTTGTAGAGCAGTAGAACTGGTGGGTTTAGCCTGGGAATTTTGAAGGAAAAGGTCGCTTCTGGAATGAGTGCTGTGGGGCTCATGTTCAAGATTTGTTCTTCTAGGAGCTGTCCTGAGCCAGGGGAGGAGTGTCTCCAGCATGCAGCTGTCCTACCTGTGGGAAAGTGTGAGCTGGTGCTTGAAACAAAAAGTTCATAACCACATTGGATGTGTCACGTCCCATGTCGTGTTTTGTCCAGAAGCAATTATTTGGGACACTAGCCAATCTGTTAATAAGGTTCATGGGTTTGGGTTTGGAGAGGGCTGGAGTCATAATCTTGAGAAGTTTGTATGTCAACCCTATTCCACCTTTGAGAACCAGGCTGTGATATTAGATAATGCTTTAACTATAACCAGGCAGAGTAAATTCTTCTGTTCTAGTATATTAAAAATCTTCCTTTGCTGGCTGTCCCAAAGATCTTATTTTCTCTTAAAATGGTTTGGCTCATGAACCATTTGCACTGAAAAGTACTAATAGATTGTGTGCTTTGTTCACGTCTTTAAGCTTTTTCCAACAGTTTCAACTCACGTTCTTGGTTTTAGTGCCCTGACAACTGTGTTTAGAGAAATCAAGTGCAGGATATTGAAATTTGGAGCAATTAAGCTGTTTTTTTCCCTTTTCATGCATTTCACCCCCTCTCCTCAAGGGAATGATACGTCTGGTAAACTCCACTTAATTATGTGAGGTCAGTTGAATGCTTGAGCAATAGCATGCTCTCTTTTTCAGGCAAGAAAGACAATTTTTAAATGCCAGGAATCAAAAGCAAGGACTGCTTGCCAATGGAGAGAAGTTGTTGCACCAGATATTGAGCTGACAAGCAAGCAGATTTCTGCTACCCTTAGATGAGGATTAGTTTATGCCCTGAAGGAAACAGATTATTAACTCTTGTAATTTTATTTTAGCATGTTTAACAACAGATACTGTTGCTTATAAAACCCATTTAATCCTTTTTTAATCACTGCAAGTCATTTTTCCAGCAGTTATCCTGCAGCCATGGGTTCCAATGGTTAGTTATTTATTGAGCAAAACGTAAAAAATATGCCCATGTATATTTTAAGCCGTTCTTTAATGCCTTGGATTCAAGTTTAAAATGGAAAAGGAAAAGAAAAAAAGTTGGGCTTCTACTTCTCTTGCCTTTCCTCCACCTTTATTCCCCAACTCTTCAAATATCTGCATCATCCCCTTTCTTTCCTCTTTACTCTTTGAATGCTCTCTGCTGCATCCTCAGTTCCCCTTCAGTTTTCCTTGGCCGCTGCTGTTGCTGATGTGAAACACCAGCAGACAAGCCCATCAGATTTTTATTAGCTTGGGCTTTGCTCTGTACCTCAAGGCATTTATTGATAAATAGTGGCCTTGTATTATGGGATGTCTAAACAGGAGCATGTGACTGCCCTCCGTGTTGGATTTGAACACATAGGAAATAACAGTGGTGGCGGTGGCATCATGGTGCTCTTAAAGGGGAGGCAGTGCCTTTTCTTAGAGCCAAGGGTGCCATGGAGGAAAGGCTGGCAAGCTTTCAGGTGTGCTCAAGGTTCTTCCTGTGTGGATTGAAAACTGTCAACATAAAAAATTATATGGCCAAGAAGAAATGTTTCCATTTTCAAAGATGATGAGAGCAAGAACATCATTGGCAGGTGTACAGAAGGGACACCAGGGGCGGCAGAAGCCTGAGTGGCTCTCCTAAGTGAGAGGGATGAAAGCTGCTGGGGTTTAGAGAGTTTGGTGGGAGCAGAGGAAAAGAAAGACCTGCATAGTTATTGGTATCATTGCTTATCTTTTACCCATGTTTCCTGTCTGCTTCTGGGGCAAGAGCTGGTATTTCCTGTGCTTTCCATTGCCAGCTAGCTGCCATGTCGTGCTGTGCAGTGCAGGTGTCCAGCAAACAAACTGATGCTGCAGCCTGTCCTTCAGTAACCAGGCTGGAGTGAAAGTGCACCAAACTTCTTAATTATCAAGTTATCATCCAGGGCAAGACAGAGGTAAGAGATAACTGACACCAAACATCACTTATCAGATGAGGCGTCTTTAGCTAGGCATCTTGTGTAAAAGCACCAGCACATGATGGATGCCTGAAATTCAATGTGCCCAGAAAGAGGGGTGGAGAGCCTCAAGCCTTTTCAGGTTTGTTGCTCAGTCCTGGGATCTTTCAGCATCTTGCAAAAATCTGTCCTCTCCGTGCCAGCCATTGGGATGCAATGTAGCAGTGCTGCCTTGTGTGTGAGGGTTAATTTTGTGTTCTGTCTGGTGTGTGTCTGAAGTGCGGGTGCACTTCAGAAATGCAGAATTGTTCAGGCTGGAAAAGACCTTTATGTATGTGTATATAAGCCACTTCCCAGTGCAGCGTGAAAGGTTAGGAGTGAGAATGAGACACTGGTAACATTTATGTGTTTCTGACTGTAGGAGCTTTGTCTCTTGGCTCTGGTTAAGCCCGTGAAGATATTTTTCCTCTAACATTGGGAGATCTGCTATTACAAGCGATTTTGCCATCGGGGCCGGATGGCATAAAATGAATACCTGACTGACTTGAAATAATTTGATTAGTCTGTCTTTTGCTGGGGGAATCCCTTGCTCAGGCCTATCCCAGGGATAAATGAATCATGCAAAGCAGAAATTGAAATTGCCAATAAGGGCTTTAAGTTTGTTTCTGGTAAGTGACTGTTAAATGAGCTTTGCTGTGGGATATGTGCCTTTTCCTAGAAATGTCTTTAACATGGACTGAATTATACTGAAGTATTAAACTTCCTTCCAAATTTAAGGAAAAATCCCAGAGGCCAGAATGCTTTTATAGTCAGAAACTTCTGGTCAAGTTTATTACTAGTGCTGCTGATTTGCTAGACCACCACTTACACTAAATTTTATTACATGAGGAATAGAAATAGAGTATAATCAAAGCATATCTCTTCTGAATATTCCCTCTCCTCATTAAGACCTGTTTTCCTCTGCCATGTAAACCATGTGTTAATGTTCACATAGGCAACACCAATAAGAAAAATAGATTTTGCTTACTGTTTAAGGTTTGACTTCATCTTGTACTGGCAGCCTAAAGGTCATGTGTGTGTAACTGCTGATGCAAACCAGTTGTGGGATGGTCCAGTAAAGTTCTGAGGTTCCTCTGCAGCAGCAAAGCTTCCCCGATTGATTAGCTGGTATGGACACCACAGTCCCCTTCTGAACAATGTGCGAGGTTTCCTGTAGATTCCTTCCAGTTAGGAAGAGACCTTCATTCAACCCTAGTGGTTCCTATCCATTTGTTGACTTTGGTGGTTCAAAGCACCTGTTGGTGTTGCAAGGAAAGCCCTTGGGTAGGTGCAGAAGGGAAAGAAGGCAGCTAGATATGAAGAAGGTTATGTAGTCTGCTTTTAGCTTAGGCTGTGTGGTCTGTGTGGGATTGGTAGTCAGTGGAGGGGAATAGGTTCCTGTTCTAAGTGTTCACAAGGAGGAACTTCATCAGGCACAGTAATTCCTGAGGAAGAAGGCAGCCCTTGTGACCTTCTGTGGAGGTCTTTTTAGACTCAAATTATGAGACAACCATTAGTTTAGGGAAGGGCCTGTAGTCCCAAGTGCATGGGACTAAGAGGGCATCTTGGACCATGCTCTTTCCAGCTCATGTGAAGATTTTGCATTTTGACTCCATAGGGGACTGGCCAAATTTGCCATGTTGTCCAGATACTGAGAGTTTAGGAACCTCTAGGTTTTTCTCTGTACAGGCTGTAGTTTGGCAAACTGATTTGGAAATCAAGATCTGAATATTTTCTTGCCCATACCACAGTGGCCACTAAAGGATTGGAAAGAAGGTTCTGTAAGGATTAAAAATATGCCTTCTAGTCTGTGGAGAAATCACAGGTTTCATTTATGATAGTAACAATCTGCTCCTCCAAGGAGGTAGAAAGGTGGCAGCCATCCATGGGGTTTAACCCACACCTAACTCCCTGCTTGCCAGCACTGGGAGGTTTTAACTCTGGTCTCCTAAATACTGAGCACAACCACACAATTCACACACAGCAGAGGTGGTTGTTTTTTTCAGATAAATAGCATAACTTCCATGCATATGCAGTCCAAGAGGGTTGTCTCCCTCTTCCATTTTGAAAGCAAGACCAGGAGTACATGGCTGTGTGACATGTCCTGGCTGCATAATGATGAGTTACGTTCTTTGAGCCAGAGATGGTCATGACACCCATCAGTCTGGGGCTTGCCCTCTCCCAGGGCAGATGTGGGGCAGATGCAAACTGCAAGTTGTTCTGTGCTTTCTAGAAAGTCTGCAAAGGCTGGGTGGTCTTGATATAGCAACAAAAGCTGTAACATGCTGGTAACCTCAGAGGGTTGCATAGATATTTTCTTGTGTTTAGGAGTAGTAGAGTTTTGAAAATCAAAGGAAACAAATGTGTTTTGGTTGTGATGTTTGTAAGAAAAGGCAAGAGGGGAAATGAGAAAGACTTTGAAATGAGTTAAATCGCGAGTGCCATGAGTTGTTGTGTTTTTCTGGTTTTTTTGCTCTGTAAAATCCTGCTTTCTGTCATTGAGGCTTAGTTAGGAAAGTTTTACTTTCTAAAGAGAAGACAATATGTGTCACAAAGAAAAGGAATATCTTAAAGTTATGTAATCTGCAACGTAATGGAAGGGTTTGTTATGGAGGAAAATCTGCAACCGTTAGACCTTATGGATTTCCTATCAGTTCAAAAAAACAATCTTTACCTGTAAGCACAAACTCTTTGTTAACATAATAAATGCAGATGAGAATAAAAGAAAAAGATACAGAATTAAATGCGTGTCAAAAAGAAGCTGCAATTAATAAGGAAGATATCTTGCTATGAGTTATATTTCAGTAAATAAATATACCCATTCAGAAAATTAATAAGAAGAGTTAAAGGAAAAGCTTGTGTAATTCAAAGCTTTTGTACTTTTTCCAACTTTCTTGTTCAGTACAAGGTATGACAGCTGTCTGCAAATCTTGTCTTTAGACAAATATATTATTTTCTGTGATCTTTGGGTCAGAAGGAAGAAATTTTTTTCTCTTACTGGTATAGGATAGAAAAGAGCAGACTTTTGCTTTCAGAAGCAGTGCTGTGTAATGTCACTGAACAGATCTGTTCACATCACAAGCCAAAACGGAAATAGAATTAAAAAAAAAAAAAAGTCCAGAAGCTTAAACTGAACCATTCTTTCTGCATTTTTAAGGGTTGAAGTCCAAAGTGTGAAAGGGATTAAAAATTCTAAATGTATCTGGGGGATATTTATAAATCCCAATTTCTTGCCATTCCAAATGCTGAGTGTTTTGTTCTTCTTTGTAGTGTTGTCATCGAAGTTGTTTTGATTTGTAACACTTCCTTGAAGTGTAGCTCTGATGTGAGATGTGGCCCAAAAAAATATGGAAACTTTGCTCAGTTCAGAAAAAACCCTTAATGAGTCACAAGGCAGTAATGAATCCATCTCCTGTGCTCATCACTGGAATATTCATTATTATGGATGTCGTAAAACATCATAAAAGAAAGTTAAGTAACCATGCTTGGGACTGCCTGTTTTCTTCCTGGTGGGTAGCAGCTTGCTGGCTAGTCCAAGCTCTTTAATGGATGCCCCAAGGAGCGTTGCTTAGGAGGGGCTGAAGGATGCTGTGGAGTTCAGGGGCCTTTCACTTGGGGCTTGCAGTATTTGGGGGCTGCTAAAGATAAAGGAGTGAAAGTAGCAAAGTTGGGGCGGGGGTGCAGATTGTGGGATTGAGGTTATGCCCGTGGGAAACTGTGGGGTACATGGTGTGGGGGGGTGATGATGTGGGTTGATTTACAGGAAACCATGACATGGTTTGTTGTGCTTGCATAGCCTTAGTGTATCCACCTTTCACATGCCAGTATTTTCACTTACTTTGGCACACATTTCTGCTGAATGGCAGTGGAGCGATGGCGAGGGGGACAGCCTTGAATGTATCAGAAACAGTCACAGGATGGTGTGGAGCCCAGGGACAGGCCCAGGAGGGAGAGGGGTTTCGGTGTCCCCACTGGTGGCTGTGGGGCAGCTGAGGAGCACAGGCCTGCAGCAGTGCCGGGGCTGGTGGTGGAACCTGGAGCTGAATCTGGGGCCATGAGTCAAAGTCCCATGACTCCATTGCAAGATCATTAGCCCTTTTAAGTAGCTGCCAAGAATTAGGACTGATGGATAGCACCAGAACAGAACTCAAATTATTTGGGGTTTTCAGCTAGAGAACAGCATGGGGTGGAAATCAGTGCTGCAGTGTCTCACAGGCAAACTCTGGCGTGGCAGAACATGCATAGCATGAAAATACCTGTCCTGCTGCAATTCTGAGTCCTGGCCACTGCTACCCACAGGATATTGATGTTTTAAAGGTCATAATAAAATGGAGTTACCAAAGCATGCATAAGAAGCTGCAGAAAGGATATGCAAGAAATAGAAACAGTTCATTTGTACATTAAAACTGTACATTTAAAAAGTTTTCAGTCAAGACACACCACTTTTAAAGTAATTTTATACTTTAATCTGAACTTTTGGTATAGTATTGGTTATAAATAACTTAGTTATTGATTACCAGTTTATTAGCAGTAGTACTTTGGGAATTAACATTTGCTTTTCCTACTCCAGTCTAAATGATTGATTTATAATTTGTTACTCCACATATAAAGCAGAAAAAATGTGACGATTTTTTCCCCCTACAAAAAATGTTGGAGAATTTGATTTTCTTAGTGCATGGTATTTTAATTCAAAGAATTTTGTATTCTCTGTGAGTCTAATGTCAATTACTGTGTCTTTCAAATATGCAGAGTCATAGAACTTGCAGTCCTTTTGGACAGATATTTCTCTGAAAACAATGAGGGCTGTGTTTCAGTGTGATATTCACTCCCATTTTTTTTCCTTAATAATTTCTGCTTTATTTCTATTTTCTTTTATTTCTATTTTCTTTTATTTCTATTTTCTTTATTTCTATTTTCTACTATTTTAGGTACTTTTATTTATTTTTTGGGAATGGGTGTTACTTAAAAATTTAATAATTTGCTTATAGATTTTCCTTTATTGTTCTGTTTTTTATGTATTTTTCTGTTGTTTTAAGTATTCTACATATGTAGGCCACTCTGTGTGTGTATAAAAATACATGTGCTCCAAATCTGAGCTTGAAGTAATCATCTTAATATATCTGTACTTTTTGTCTAAGTCCGTAAAATAACGATGCTTATTTTCTTTTTTCTTCCACTTGTTACTGTTCTTGCAGTTTGCAAAGAGCATGAAGGACTGATTTCACCTTGCTTGCCATACTCCTGCTGTTACATATTTCTGTGCTAAGTAAAGGACGAGTTTTTTTCGAGTTGCTGGTGTTTCATGGGTCTCCTAACAGCTTTCAAGGGGACGTTTTGTGTGGTTTGTGTGTGGCGTTGGGGCAGACCTGACAGAAGTAGGGCACCGTTGGCTTGCTGATAATGTGCGAAGCAAGAGATGGCACCTTTCCTCTGGAGCTCACAGCTAGAGGTCTTGAGCACGCAAACACACCACTTGAGTTGTCAGCGTGTTGTGAACACTGGGGCCTGAGTAAAGACAGCTTTTTGGGAGCAGAAGTGCCTCAAGGTTAGAGCCTAGACCTTTACCTCAGCTAAGGCAGCTGGTTGTTTACAGGAGCCAAGTGTTGGAATCATTTTGGCAAAGAGACTATTTGTCACAAATTTTGTGTTCTTCAGCTGTTTGTGCAGTATTTTTTCTTCTGTATTTTTTCCTAAGGTATTGTTTTTGCAGGCCATATTGAAAACACACTGTTTTTTCTTTTCTAATTTGATTGTAATAAGGGCTGTGTTAATCAAAAATAAGTGCAATAAGGCAGAATGAGTTGGTTATTTTTACATTTTCCTGTTTAAAAAAAAAAAAGCCTCAGTAAGTGAGCCACAATGAGCCGTGATGTATTTCCTCCATCAGGATGGAGAATAAGCCATTTATTATTTCAGCTCTGACTCACAGTGAACCTGCTGACACCGAGACATTTTATAATCATAAGGAACAGGTTAGGGCAGTAACTTGGACGCCAGGCTGGGGATTACCTACTTATTACACTGTTTTACAACCTGGATACTTTAGGTTTTCTGGCAGAATGTCCTAAACCTCACACTAAACATCACGTTGTTATTGTACAATTACTGCTTGCAGGTCTTGCTGTAGGTGGTGCCAGCTAGACAGATGCCTTCATTATAATTATCCTTTTTGCTATATATAAAGATTTCATCCCTTTAATCCATGTAAAATTTACTGCTCTTGAAAGTGACACTAATAGTAATACTTCTCACTCTTCCTCCTTGTCCTACGTTGTTCCCAAACTGACTAGGGCTGGGCTTGCTTAATCCAGAAATGGGAGATTTCCAAGGAGAACCTGGGTTCTGTGGGAAGAAGCCTTGATGATAACAGACGCTGCTGGTGGTCACTGCATAGTCCCCTGACACAGTCTTTGAGAACAGCAGTGCTAACTCCAGTGTCCTGGCCAAACTCCAGCTGAGTAATTACTTTCTGGCTGCCTTGAATTTCTCTACAGCTTCAGCTGGAGAAGTTGAGCTTCATTTCCCTTCTTGTAAACAATCCTGTGGTGTGGAAGCAAAGTCGCTGCTTCACTGCACCTTAGAGGTAACTATGTTTTGCCATCGTGTGGCTTTGACCTTGCACTTGTGCACAGCCTGAGAAATGCTTGGGTGCATTTTTGGATGGTAAGTCCTGGCTTTCATTCTTTGCATTTCTAAAAGCATCTATCCCATCATCTTTGATGCTTGTATATGTCCTGGGAATAAAACCTACCAGAATTTGGGTGTTTGATTGGCCAGGCCAGCTCCTACAATGCTCCTTTTACTATGACACGTGTGATATCATTTTGTTCTCTACTTTTTCAGTAAGAGCCTGCTTATTGCATTTACTGATAAATGAGGGCATCTGTGAAGTTCAGAGCCATGTGATAGCTAGGTGTTGAAAGATGACTGGGAAGGGAATATTGAGATCCTCTTTAGTGGAAGAGCTGAGACTCTTTCCATGTAGCTGTTTAAGTACAGTAGGAGGTCTCTTGCTCTTTGATAAGCAACACAGTAGGCTACCCATGGCTGGTTGACTCTAGTCTGCTCAAACCCAGAGACATACAGAGTGAATCAGAGAAGTAGGAAGGTAGGTCAGGAAATCATGTCTACTTGGATGGTCTTCAAAAATAAGAGCATAGCCAGTGCCCTGCTCTGGGTATTGGTGTTCAGATTGCCTCGTCTCCCCATGCTGGGAGGAAGGCTGGCTTGCTCACTGAGAGACCAAGTACTGCAGCTCCTTCCACACACAGGTGCTGTGACAGTATTTTACTGCTCTTTCCTCTAACAGCAGAGACTTGAGTTGTGCTCCTGAGAGCAGGGGTCACTGGTGATTCTATAGGCTGGTTTATGTTGGTGATTTGGTTTAATCAGAAATCTGGCTAAATGTTCCCTGAACTGCATGGCTGATAGACTCTCGTGTTGACTTGATTTTTTTCAGTCAATGACAAATGGAGTGTGATTCAGATAAGCCCTTCCACATTTAACACATGCAAAAGCTACTTGCGAGAGACAAGCTGCAGGCAGAATGGCTGAAGATCTTGGCCTCTTGTCTTGATTTTCTGTGGCATGCACAAGAGTTGAATTGCTTTTTCATGAGGAAGATGGAGAAGTTAACCTCAGAGTTAAGCTTATGCTGAGGTTTGCTATTGAGTTAATCTTTTGTATAATATCTATAATCTTTCTGTTACCGGATACCGAGTACGTGTTTGCGTGCAAATACTAAGTCAAGATTCCATGACTCTTCCTATACGCATAAGAGCTAACTTTTTACCATTTATTCTCCCAAAGAAGTTAGGTTTTGCATGATCCACTCTTAAACTGCCCTTCCAATGCATAGTCCCACCTCATCTTAGTGAGGGGACTGCGCATCATTATCTTCTTGAAGCCTGCTCCTCTATTCAACACATACTTTACTGTTTTGTCTCTTCCCTCCTTGCTTGCTCAGAAAGTACACCAGTGTTGCAGCATTTCTGTCTCGCAGTATCACATCTATTCAAAATCTGATGAGAGTCAGAATAATTGGTTTCTTCACCAATGCAGCTTGCCCATTTAGCTGTGCAGAGTGATTTCAGCGAGGGATCACAAAAACCTCTTCCAAAAACTGTTTGTGTAGCAAATTGTGCTTGGTGTTTTGTTTTTAGATGATCTTTAGGTAGTATGTGTTACTTAAATGTGTTGTCACAATCAGGATGTAAGAAAGCACACAGATTAAAAGTTAGCAGAGAGAGTCTGATGCCTTCAGGCTGCTCGGAAATGGCAAAATCGGGCTTACAAGCAGTTCATTGTAGGAGCCCAGGAATTCCACCAGCTGTGCTGAAGCTCCAGTGTATGTAAAGAATGTATGATGGCTGAATGCACAGACCTTCTGGGAAAAAAATCTGATGGTGAACATGCAGTTTTCTTAATAAGTAAATGTTAGTGCTAGGCTTCATAAATTGCTGTGTATATATTAAGCTGCATCTTCATAAATCCTGGCATATTTGCATGTAGAAAAAACCTGAAGTATTCAACCAGTGTAGTCCTCCTTAAATCATCCAAGGATCCAAAATTGTACCTGGTTTCCTGTAGGCTGCTCAGGTCTCATGGGTCTGCACAGGTCTTCCAAGATGCAGAGGAAATACAAGGTTCTGGGCTAAAATAAAAGTATCTAAGACATATCTAATCTGAAAAGTAACAGTATGTAAAGATGTTGTGCAAAATACAGAAGTTGAAAGACAGTATAAGTCCAAGGGAGGATTTGTATTATGAACCCCTTATTTATCATATAGACCATGTTCCTTTACTGACTGGTTTGTGTTTTGTTTTTGTTTTTCTTTTCAATCTGGCCTGAACTCGTGTTCACGGGAAAACTGGAAGGCACAGGTTTTGAACAGACTTTGGCTATGTTGTTTGCAGAACCAGAGAGCTCCTCCTGGAACAGGCTTAGCATGTGAATGGCCCTGGAGCTCCTGTGGAGAGACAGGTAGCAGGTTTGGTGATAGGATTGTAGTTGATCCGTGCTTTCATTGGGGTCATGTGGCTGTGTAAGTAGGAAGAGCTGCCTGATAATTTAAAGTAAGAAATTACCTTTGTATGTCTGTCAACAAAGAAAGTATAAGTAGCCGTTCCTTGGGAGTTACAAGGTGTCTTTTTTAATTGAGTTTTTTGTGTTGTCAAAATACTTTGTATTTTCTCTGGTGTTGTTACTTGGTCTGGCAGTAGTGCTGCATTAGGTGTTAATTAACACAAACCTTTTTCTAGGCAAGCCAGGTCTCCAGCTGAGAGAGTTTTCTGCTTCGTACTTCCCTTTAAGCTTAAAAAAAAAAAAAGCTGCAAATAATTGTTTATGAAATAGAGAACATGTTACTGCACATGGGAGAAAAAATGATGAAATAAAAATGAAAATTGCAGGACTAAATTCTAGGTACTTACATCCAGGTTAGTAAAGAAACATACAGTGGTTACATGTCCCCTTAGATACCAGTGCTGGATAATGAGCATCTTAGTAATCATGAAACAAGAATGTACAGGTAATTAACTCTACACATACCAAGCACCTTTCTACTGCAGTTATTTAGTATTATTAGCTTCACACTTACTATCAAAAATTGGTTTAAGGCTAAGAATGAATTAAATCCTACTAACCCCATATTTCCATCAATTTATCAAGCTAGATTTGTATTAAGCTCAACTATGTGTGCTTCTCTTGTCATTTGCTTTATGATAAGAATTTTTGTTGAAAAACTTCAGGTGGATATATGTGTATATTTTATTCTAAATTTCTGAGGAAAACTTGGGAACATGCACTAGTAAAAATTTGAATTTTTTTCTTGAAGAGCAAGTGCTTATAATTGGATAGCTTCTAAATTTGCTCTACATACATAGGCACTAAAAAGCTACTGTGAGAAGTATTTTGCTAGAGCCTATTTGTGGTCGTTATCCCAAATATTTCATAGAAAGGAAATATCTTTCCAGGAAGCATGCTATTTCATTTAAAAGATTATAGTAAGCTCACAGTGCAGAGAAGACCTGTTCCATAGTGTGTCAAAAACCATGGTGTGATCCTTACTGCCTTTGGGTCTCATCAATGCTTATTTCATTTCTTTGAGCCATTGCTTCCTTTGTGAACCTACCACTAAGTATCTGACCAAGAAACCCCTGCCTCCCAAGGTAATAACTGTGAAAAATCAGAGAAGGCAGCACAATTTTAAGCTGTTGCATTGTAGGAAGTATTTAGGTGTGGTTTTGAGTCTTCTTCCTTTCTGGGAGATGGAGACAATCCATTTTTTTAAGTGCATCACCTGCACACAGAGGTTTTTTTGCTCTCCATTGCTTTGTATGACTGGGTCCCATCCCTTTTGTTTTTTGAATTTTAAAATTGTTTGTTCTTTGTTGTTACAGTGTTCCTTTTACCTTCTCTCTGTTACAAAATAGCTGCTCTCAGAAAGAAGTTCTGCATGGCATCTAGTGGCTTTTTTTCTTTACACCTATCCTGAATGGACCTTCTAATGATGATTTCTGCAGAGCTGGGGTGAAAACACCTCCTTTGCATCCTTGAACGCCAGCCCTTGTGCCCTCGTGTGAGGGTGCTGGGGAATGCTACGATGTGTGAAGCTGGCAGGGTGGTGGCTGCCAGTGCTGCTCGGACTGACGTGGTACCCAGATGGCTTATTCTATTTCCCCTTCACACAGCCCTCTGCTGCATGGGGAGGAGCAGTCCACATTCTTGTGGGAGGGAAGCCCTCTTCAGCAGCATCCACTCTAGCCTTGTAGCACTGTGGTGAAAGAAGAAAGCCCAAGCTCTCAGTCCATGTCCATTTGCCCCATTCCGCTGTCTCCTTTTCCCAGTGTGAAGAAACCCCTTGCCTGGTGCTTCCTTCCCTTCTGCTGCAGCCTGAAATTTGCTTGACCACAATTAAGGATCACAGCACAACATGGTGGAGGAGGACTAATAGCTTTTGTAGAAGGAGTGAGGCTTGGATGGATCTGGTTAGTTGAGTCTGTGTTTGAGAAGATAGAGGATGGGCGTGCTGCAGTGGGAGTGAGTGTGTGAGGTGGATGGATGGAGGATGTCATGCTGCAGGGAGTGGAAAACACCTTTTTGGGGCTGTTCTCAGCTTCCCACTTAGGAACCTGGTAATGCCACCAGATTTGAGTTTTGCCTACGCTGTTGAGAAACCTTGAGCTGGTCCTAGGCAAGTATCAGTCACACGTATTTCGTCTGGGTGAGGATTTGATGCCAGTATTGCTAATCGGATCAGGACGTCTGGGTATGCTTTTTTCTACAGCACTGTGTGGGCAGAATGCTGTGCCTCATGCTCCCGTGGGTGATTGAACTTGCCGGGTTTTATAGCTTTGAGACTTTGGCCTCTATCACATGCATCAGCATGAAATTGGTGCCAGGCTAGAGCTTCTAAAAGAGGCATTTATGTGGGGAGGCTGAGTTCAAAAAAGAGTTTGGAGTCACTGGCTGCAGTAACACACTAGTGGGGCTGTGAAATATAAGGGAAGCTGTTACCAGAAGTATGAGAATATGCACAGCCAAAGCCCAGTGTTTCTGCTGTGAATGGCCAAATGGGAATTTTGGCTGAAATGGGGGAGAGAAACACAAGTGAAAGTTGTATTTTTATTCAGTATGTATATCTAGGTAAACAAATTAGAAACTCTGCTACTGCCAGAAAGGGCAGCTTTTAGGGGATCTTAAACTTATGTTTATATTGGAACTTCAAAACATATAAATAAATGGCATGAAGTTACAAACATGGAAAACAGGATAGACACATGACCAAGTGTTTATGAACATATATCCTGTCCCAGACCTGCAGCACAGCATGTGATGTTGTTGTTTCTCCTCCAGCAGAAGGTGAGGGGGGAGTCACTAGAAAAAAGGGAGTATAACTTGGTTTAGTGTAATCTGAAATCCTTTCACAGGGAGTTTTTTAACTTAGAGCACACAATACTCTGAATCATCTAAAATAAACATATTTATTTTTCAAAGACACTTTCTAGTTCCTTAGTGCATGATTTCTGTTGTAGTCAGTGTTTAATGGTGTTGGAAGCTGCAGCAGCTCTCAAATGCACCCGAGTCCCTTGGAAGCCACAAGTCTGTGTTTTGGTTTGGCAGATGCTTTTGTTTAATGGACTAACTTGTTGCCACTGTTGGAAGGCATCTTGGGAGCCAGAGAAGTCCTGATTCTCTGGGAGGAGGTGCTGAAATTTTTCCCGAGTCGAGTGAGAGAGATGCTTGAATTCCTTGCATGGTGCTCCAGCGCTGTGGAGCGTGCTGCGAGCTGTGCTGCAGTGCAGAGCCACTCACAGTGGGCTTTCCTGAGTGCAAATCCTTGAGATCTTTTGTGAATGCAAACTTCTTGCAGCCTGTACTGTGCTGTGGCTCTTTAAAATGGTAAAGAGCAAAATACATTTCCTCCTCCCAAGCCCTGTAGCCCTGAGAGGCCTGTTGGCAGCCGGGGCAGGGTCCTGGTCTCGGCATCGTTTCCTGCATGAACCTTTGCCCTCCCGTCTCGGGGCACCATAACTCTGCAGCCAGGCTGTCACAAACTCTCTTCCTGTGATTGTTATCCCGACATCTCCCTTCCAGCTTGTTTTACAGCACAGTGATAGCGAAGACAGGGAGGAAGGAGTGGGGAGGAGCTCCAGTTGTAAAAGGATTTCTCCCCCCTTACTACTGCTGTCTGTCCGGGGAAGGACAGCATTCTGTGCCCGGCATTCTCACCTGCTGGGGAAGGAGGATGTACAGGGAGGAGGCAGGCAGTACCCCATGGCAGGGGATCCATGAGATATAGCTGGCAAGAACAGGGGATATTTGACCTATCAGGCCTAATGTCGGGACTAAAACCAATTAATATGAATGTGTTTAGCACTGCCTGCAGGCCCTGTTCATTACCTGACCGCAGTCAAATCATTTTTTAAAAGTGAATTTCAGAATATAAAACTGGCCTTTTGGAAATTAGGCCTAAGATCTTTGTGCCTTTTCTCTGCCTGGTACCTATTCTAATTAGAGTTCAAGATGAAGGCATGCATCCATCCAGTGGAACACCTTCATGTTCAAGCAAGGGCTTTGAATTTATTTTGTTGAAAGCATGTACCTATGACTTAAAGTAGATGGATAACTGGGACACTTTTCTGGGAAAGTTTCAAGTTGTGCATGTATCTTCATAAACACTACATTTTCATTTTTTTAATTTGTCAAATTAAATGAATAAGAAATAATGCTATTGCTGTCACATCAGGCTCTTTAAATATGATGTAGTATTACTGTTACTTGTGTTCATAAAATACTTACTAAATTTTGCAAGCTGAGAATCTTCATCAAGAAGGTACTTGCTGCTGTTGGAGCTTTCGGTCATATTTCTTGCTAAGAGGCAGAAACAAAGAGGTTATAAAATAAAAGTGTGAATCCCGTTGACTACCTTAAAAAATGCAGTAAGGGTCTCTGGTCTTAGAATAACTTCCACTGAAACCAGTACCAGCCTTCTTAGAAATGATGTCTTTTCCATACTACCCCAAGTCCTAGAAGTAAGAAGGCAGAGTGAGGCTAACTTGCATGTGCAGACATGTCTGCAAATAGCAGTAAGAACAGAGTTCACTGTCAGCTGTGAACAGGGCTTGTAAAGGCACATTAAAATACTAGGGGTTATTTAAGTTAAACCTCTGGTTAAATATGAAGTCGGGGCAAATGTGATACACAAAAAGCAATTGAAAACACATGCCAGGCAAAAATATTCAAGAATTTGTCTGTTGGTATGAGCCTGGGATGAAAGTTATGTGAGCCTGCCCCTTCTTATTCCTTTGGGAGTGGAGCTATAGAAAAGGAGGTGTTACCAGCTGTTGTGCAATGTAAGACTCCCTCATCTTACATTACATTAACATGAGGGTTGCCTCATCTTAACATCTAAGGATTATATATATATACACATATATAAGCAAATACATATATATATTATACACACCTGTAAATGTAAATATTTAAAAAGTAGTGTTTCGGTTGCTAATTTTTGTATGATGTGTCTATGTTTAAAAAATCAGAACCATGTGAAATGGCCAATTCACAAATAGGTGCTGCAAAGGTTGATGCACCTATGTGCTCAAATCCTATTTCCGCAGCAGTTATTTCGTAACTTTTAACAAACTTTCATATTTTCAGCGGTGGTTTTAAAGTTGGAGCTAATGTGTTGTGCCATTGTCCAAAGATGAAGGTGAATCAGATGCGTGAGGCATTTCTACTTGTAATGAGGCCTTCCATTGTTGTAGTCTTACTGCTTAGTTTCCATATATACAGTTTCTTTTTAAATAGAAACTTCTGTTTCTCTCATTTTCTCTGTACCACGAGTTATGGTTATTTTGATTCTCCCAGCACATGGTTTAGTAAAGCCCATTTTTTATAGGAAGTAACTGAGTAGGAAATACTGGTTAAAGGATAAGACTTAGACAGCTGTGGTGTACAGGGGATTGTTTTCTGTTTTCATGGAGTTGCCACTAGATTTAATGTGCATCCTGGGGAAACTTCTGGTAATGTCTACGTAAGTATCTCAGCTTTAGCAGTGTGGATGGAGTGAAGGTACCCCAAGGCCTGATTTCGTGCATAACCCGTTTCCTCTATTCACTTTTGACTTGGTTGCTAAGGATAGAAGATAGTCTGCAAACAACAAAAAAAGCATTCATGGAATTGTAGGCAGGAAGAGAGACTTTTGCTGGATCGCAGATAAGAGTAAGCTATAAGCTTTGCAGATGGAACGATCTGCAATGGGAGAGCAATTTTTACATGCAGCTCTTCAAGGGAAATGATGTGGGCAGCTTCAGCGTGTGGTGCTGTTTATGAAGCCTTTAGCTGTTATTTATGTCCAGAAAACTAATGCACACTTGGATTTTGCCTCAAAATCCTGGTTTTCAGAGATAAACAAGTCCTGTCCCCCATGCATGTCACTGTGGTTTCTCAGCATGGTGGGAAGTTGGCACAGAGTAGATCCTCCCAGTTTATGTCTGCGGGTCAATTATGACTTGCAGAAGAAGATAGGTATAGGTGAATTTGGGAGGAAGGCTTGTTTCCAGTGTAGTACATGTGGCATGTACTCTGCTCAGTCTTTTTTTGTAGCCTGGTTGTCCAGGGTTGTCAGCTCTGTGGGTCACTGACTCACTTACCCTCTGCTCCTGGCACAATGAGGCCCTTTCTGCTCAAGGTCTCTGGGTGCTACTGCAGTACAAATATTTAATGATAAAACATGCTTATCTCCCGCCAAAAATCTGGCAGCATCCTTATCAAGATATTATTAAATTGTCAATTCAACCATATGCCGAGCATTTTAGGCGAACAAATGTTCACACTGGCTCTCACGCAGTCCGTGAAGGCTCTGGAGAGAGACAGGTGGCTGTGTTTACACCATCGAGTACTGCCCGGCTCCTTACAAACAGAAACTTGCATTAAGTGCCTCTTGCTTTATAGCAGATTCAAAATTTATGGACTTGATATGCTTTAAGACCATGTTAATTTGATTACACTTAAAAACGTTTAGTGTAGGTTGGTGGAACCTAAATAGTTTGCATATTAAAGATGTCTCTGCATTGTCCATGGAAAAAGAAATATGGGAGAAGTAAATTTTTCAGACCCTCCCCACAAGAAAAAATAAATTCTTGGCAATGAAACAATGGTTTAAAGTTTATCAGTACTTTTTCTTTCTGAGTAATTAACAGAAAAATGCCTTTACCAATAAATTTGATTACCTCTAGTATTTGCCATTGGTAAACACTCAGGAAGATCCTGGTGCTTTTTTAGGCACTCTCTTTCATCTTTTCATCCCCTTTCTCCAGGTGACATCACTTACTATCACACCTTGGTTCTTGGAATACTTGAGCTTTAAGATCCACCAGGTAGTTGTCAACCTTTTCATTTTATCTTCAGATTGTCTCTTTTTTAGGAGTGAGAAGTAAGGATGTTGTTCTGTTACTGTACTAGCATTTTTTTCCCACACTTTTATTCTTGGAAGGTAGCCTGTTTGGCAAAATATCAAAGTAGTCTGATTTTTGTGTACATGCTTGGAATTTTCTTTCAGAAATCTGTAGCACAGTCTTAGCTGTGTGTCATCAAAATGATATATAGATGCATTTCACTGTTGAATTTTTTTTCTCTCCTATGCTCTTGTTTTAAAAATAAATTAATAAATGAGTCCATTGTGAAAGCTGTCTACTAGGACAGCTACTTGCATTCTTTTCATGAAGAATTGTATTATGTTCTGGGGGACTGCTACAGCTTTTGGCATTTGATTCCCCTTCCTTTTTTCTTCCCCACTCTTGTTATTTTTTTTTCTATAAGGACAGAAAGTTTGTATCAAACTTCCTTAATGAGAAATGAGAGAAGAGGGAGATGATATTTCTTCCCTCTTGTCTTTATTTATCGATGGCATTTGAATGTGTCAGGAGGTAATGAGCTGAAAATGAATTAGAATTTATACTGAACATTTTCTTCAGAAAAAGAAATGCTTTCAGAATGCTTTATGCAAATGAATTTCAAGGAAACTGCTTAGCTGTCCTTATTGATGGATATTACTTTGTACTAACTCTGTTTGTTCTGCCTGTGTAATTTCTTCAGGAGAGAGAATTTCATAGGCAAATAAAAGTTTAAAAGTAGAGACATCAAGAACATTAATACTTGCAATCTTTGATGCAGTTTTAGGTGACCTTCTCTTACTCAAAGTGCTAGTTGCTTTGCCAGTGACTTAATTATCTTTTTGACCTGTGTATTCCTTTCTCTGTAGTCTTTCTTTTGCCAGAATGAGAGCCTCTGACCATAAAGCTGTCCTGCAGCTCCAGAGTACCATGAACGTTGTCACAGAGCCTCCAGATGCTTCCCAGCAGTGTCCTTGCAGGTTGAAGGTGGAGGAGTTGGACACCACAGATCCTTTCCAAGTAGCCTTATGGCTGATGGATATCTCTGAGGACACAGAGGGAGTGAGGAGAGGCTTGCTGCTGTTGTAAGCAGACCTCCTCAGATGCATGCTCTGGATATGCTCTGGGCCTATTAAGGGTGATTTAAAAAATACAGTAGCTGAAATACAGCTTGCAGTGACTGTGTCTGAACATTGTTTTCCAAAGTAGAGGAACAGTCATATCTCCTTAATACATCTGTTCTAGAGAGAAGTCATTGTTTGATTGTATATTCTGCAGGGAAAATCCACTGTCTCACCAAAACCTGCTCCAGAGCAGTGCAAACCAAAGTTGTGCTGGGCCAGCAGTGTTTCAAGGGGTGGATAGAGTACATTGGAGCAGCAGTGACATGGTTTTGGAAAGCTCTGACAGTGATGAGTCAGTGTCCAAGGTGGTTTGGGAACATGAGGCCCCTTGTAATCTTCCATTTAAGTATTTGAAAATCTTTTGGGCTTTTCATAATATACAGAGAGTGCAATTCCTTTGGCATTGCTGTAGGCCAAGTTGTCAAAAGAGCAGAAAGGCAGTGTGGATCAAAGTGATGTTTAAGACAGGGTAAATGGCCATCCCTCCCATGGCAGTGTTGGGCCTCCAGGCTATATGAGATGACCAGCAGTGGAGACAGGCTGAGGGAGACACCGGAGAATCAAAGGATAATGGAGGCAGGTAAGTACCTCTGGGAGGTTGTCAGGTTCAGCCCCTTGCCCACAGCTGGATCTGCTAAGGCTGTTCTCAGGACCAGCTCCAGCTCGGTTCTGAATATCTCCAAGGGAAGAGACTCCACAGCCTCTCTGAGCAATTTTTGCCACTGCTTGACCACCATCATAGTAAATGTGTTTCTTTTCTCAAAACACAGAAATGGTGATCCCCTAGGGAAAAGTGGAGGTAGTGTCAGAGACCTGGTAAGGCACTGTTATGAAAGCAATGCCTTTCTATTTTGCTAAAGGATCTGAAGCACATTTCAAACAAATTGGAGATCGCTGTTGAGAAGTCAGAAGCTGTTTTGTGTTTGAACTTTGCCTTTAACCATGAGAAAAGCACCATGCCTGTATCCTTTCACAGGGTGGTTGCAGAGTCAACACCCCATGTCCCTAACTGGGCCATGCTGCCTGCTTCCTAACCACCTCCTCCACCCTCCCCTGTCTGTCACATCTGATCTGAATGCTCATATTCACTTTCAGGGCCTCATTAAAACCTGTTGTTGTTTTCCCTTCCACTTTGGCTCACTCTCTGATGTTCACACCAGCCTCTAGTGTGCCTGCAGTAATCTGTCTCCATTGCCTACTTGACACACCTGTACAAAACCTATTTTGTGGTGTCTTGTTGGAGAGAAACCTTCCACAAAACTGCTTCATTTTCCTCATTCAAAAGCCTATTTCAGCTCTTTGTAGTGTTTTAAAGACTTTGGTGACAGGTTGGGCTGCTTGTGTGCTCAAGCTATGCCCTTGCAGATGCATGTTCCCCCCCACTGGTTCAACATTATACTGCCCCCACAATATCACTGGTTGTCTGTTCCTGTATTCTCCTACATCAGTTTATAGCATCTTGACTGGGAGGCTGCTGGTTTTCCTCCTCTGCAGAAGGCCTGCTAGAATGGGATGCAGTCCCTGGATTGACAGGATGATCCACAACACAAGAAAATTACGGTTGGATCTATGATGTTGAGATCTGATTTGTTATGTAGGTGAACTTGGATGAACAGCTTCCTTGTACAGAGAGCCCTGTGGTCCAAAGGCTGCAATCAGGTTTAAGTACTAAAGTGAAAACATATAAAAGGAGACAACAGAAAAATCTTTTGCAGTCTTCTAAGCTGACCTTTGTTAGATGAAGAGGTCTGAACTCTTAAATAGCCCAGGCTTGGTTTGTGGAGGGGTGGGTAACAGTTGTGGGGTGATTTGTTTTTTGCAAAGCTTCTCTGCATCAGTTTAGGCAGGGTTATCAAGAAATATCACCCAGATGAAGCCCACAGAAAATAAACTGGAGCAAGTTTGGTTGCTGTGAATTTTGGCATAAGTCCCTGTGTCTCTTCTCCATCCCTGGCTTTTAGGCAATCCCAAATCATCTTTGTGCTTGTGGTGGCAAGAAGCTGCCAGTGGTTGGGTTGGAGGCAGGGAGAAGTGATGTAGTGCTGGTGGGTTGGTGTGGTTCTGTTGGCTTTTGTGACATGACCAGCCTGATCTGGGCATTACTGGTGTTACCCTGTCTTGTCTGTGGTTGTATTTGTAATACAAAGCAGCCACCAGTTGGCAAGATTAGGTGGCTGTGAGTCCACTGACTCCTCTTATAAAGTTTCTAGAATATGCTTTTTTCCCCCCTTTCGAGAGGTGTAATACAGGTAACATCACTATATAGAAAAAAAAATGAGAAGTCTTGTTTCATTAATAGAGAAAATTATTTTTTCTTTCTCCCTTCTTATAATGTGACATCTCTCTGTGGCCTAAAGCAGAAGCATATTCTTGCCACGACTGAGATAATACAGAAGTAAATGACACTGAAGTTAAATGAATCCATTTAAAAACAAGTTGATCTTTATAACTGGATGCAGAAAGATCTCTCATCACAACTCTGCTTAAGAGTTTTACGAGCAGTAAATCAAAGTTTGGGATACATTAGCAGTTGTAGGGACACAGTGACAGTTAAATGCTGGCTTTGAATATCTGAGCCCTTTTTTAAGGGGTGTCTCCATTATGGAATAACTTAATTGAGGATTAGTAGTGTTTCATCCATGAGATTACTGTTACACTGATGGCCCTGAAATTCTAGTTTTAATATAGTTAGTATATTTAAAAAGCTGGAATTTATAAGAGCTGTATTTGTTCTTGTTGGTTTTTTATTCTTATTGCAGTGCCCAGATGCACTTTGACCTGCTCAAAACACATTTATACTGGATGAGCATTAATTCAGGCCTTCTTGTGTGTGTCTTTTTTTTTAAGATACATTTGCACTGTGGCTTAAAAAAGTCTTAAATGCATTGAAGCAACAAAAATGACATGACTGTCCAACACAAGTAAAACATATTTGGTCAAAGTCAGATGAACATGATGCTATGAGCCAGTTAAATGCTGGAAAGTGGTTGAATTTCTAAAGTCATCAGCTTGATGACTTTTTTGGGGTTCAGAAAGTAAGTTTTTGTGTAATTGCCACTTGAACTAATTATATGTTGAGAATTGTGTATACTCTGCATGGCTGCTCTGGTAACACCAACAGCTTTGATTTTTAAGTTGGAAATTTATGCTATGTCGAAGAACAAACAAACTTCAGTGTGTGCCTTTGTAATTATTATAACAAAAAATATAGCTGTGTACTGTATCTGCTGATGTTATGAGGTGCTGAGTTTGTTTTCTATTCCTCTTGCCATATTCCTTTGGACTATTGTGTACAACTGAGCTTTAAGTTTAAGGCCTGATTTTTATGCTTAAGAAATGTTTTGTTAACCTCACATATAGAGAGAAATGTGGAGGGGAAGAAAGGAAAGGGAGGACACTGTTTTCTTATGTGCACCAGACTGTAATGCTCTCTGTTATCATGAAATGTCATTATCCCATTCGTGTTTCACTTCTCCTTCCCCCATATCCATATTATATTTTTTAAGTCTTTATGCAAATCACTTCAAGCCAGTTGTTTAGTCATCTTAATGGAAAAGTTTAGTCTCGGATGGGTGCCGAATTTCAAAAAAGTTGTATTAGCTTTTTCATCTCAGGCTAGAACTGTTAATGTGTGCCTGTCTCCTGCCAAAAACCACTAGTTTTGCATAGCCTTTATGAGCATAATTTATCTGTATGAAGTTGGCCATCGCTAAAAAAGACAAGCTAATGGTGAAAAGTTTGTTGAAGGCTCTGGATCCCAGGGATTGGAAATATATTGATTAAATATGTCTTTTAAATCAAGGATCTGTTTTCTTCCTATTGCTGCAGAATATCCTGGAATTCCCTATCAGATCAGTAGGTATTGACCATAAAAACAACAAAAAAATAGAGTAAAGATGGTTGTCTGACTCAGTAAGGTTCTCAAAACCAAAAAAAAGCAGTGTGGAAGCAGTGTGTCCCAAAGCCCAGGAATCATTTAAAGGAATGTCACTACCATCCAATGAACTTTGCTTTTGATTCCCCCAATAAAAGGGGAGGTGGAGCAATAATGTGCAGGTTTTAAGTTTCTGCATCCCTGTTTATGAGAGTAGTCTCAGACATCTGTTTGTGCTGTGGTGCAGCTGTGCTCTGGTGCCCCCCGCCCAAGCGTGACGCGTCTGTGCTCTGCGCACATGGTGCCTGCCCTTCTGCTTGGGCAGGGAGAGTCTTTTGGAGACCCTCTGAGCTGTGCCTTGGCAGGCTGAGAGACCTGACCAGGATGCCCATATTCCAGCTGCAAGCAGAGATGTTCCTGGCCCTGCATGATAGGATGATCTGCTTCCTGCCTCAGCTCGGATCCCCGCAGATGGTGGCCGTGGATTTTGGGGCTGCCTGGAATCCCAGGTTCGAGTCCATTGGTGGTGGCATGGCTGCCCACCACCCCATAGCGTGTCCTCTCTGGGTTATGCAGCCAGGACGTTGGCCTTGGTTGCGTTTCCCCAGCCTTGTGTGTTTAGCTGAAGCTCAGACTTCAGAGGCTTGTGGTTAGCAAGTGTCTTGTGTGTGGTGAGCGTGGGACCCTGGGGAGGGCCTGCAGTACCCTGCAAAGTGAACATCCAGTTTTTGTTTGAATTTAACTCTTATTTTTGGAACCATGGGTGACTTATTCTTGGAACCCCATTTTTCAGAAACCCATCTGCATGCAACGTTGCCAGGATTTCTGGTACAAATATTTTGTCATTTGCTCTTGAGACAATCTGTTGTTTCAGTCCTGGATGAAGTTTTGTAATATGTTGCTTGAGATATCATGGAAAAATATCGAAGTGGTGGTGTAATCTTCTAGGTGAAAACACAAGGTTAAGAATTTTTTTCCTTTTTTTAAGGAAAAAACTGATTATTCAGGTTTATCAATTAATAAAGTCTATAAATTAAACAACAAAACAAAGCACAACCCAAAAGATCAGTGCATCTATTTTTTCTGTCCTTAAAGCAATTGAGTTAGGAGTGAGCCACCTTTACTTTTCTGAGAAATATTTGGAGTTCTCACATTTGGTGCTCATTTTGCTCCATTCCTTCTCACCTATTTTACATGCTCAGAGCATTCATTGTGCTTGGAAGCCTGTGTGTTTTCATTTGATTTTTTTCCTCTAGCAACAGAGCTTATTCCCTCCACTAGTACCTCCTTTAGTGTGTGTACAAAATCCTGCCTTCGCTAAACAGTGAGGTAGAGGAAGAGTTGCTGAGA
Source organism: Erpornis zantholeuca (assembly GCA_013400515.1). Lineage (NCBI taxonomy): Eukaryota > Metazoa > Chordata > Aves > Passeriformes > Timaliidae > Erpornis > Erpornis zantholeuca. Next base: position 183,464 of record VZTN01030915.1, read on the forward strand.
ACTTTTAGATGTTGGAGATTTAAAACCAAGGTTTGATCTTTACTTTTGAATGGTGATTCTTATTGTTTCTCAGATATGTGTGATGCTGCACAAATCTCTTCATCTTTACAGAGACAGATGGTACTTTGGTGTGCTGAGTAACAAATGGCAGTATACTACAAATACCTTTCCTAGGGTACCCACTCAGAATCTTAGAATGGTTTGGGTTGGAAGGGACCATAAAGATCATCTGGTTCCAAAACCCTGCCGTGGTCAGGGACACCTTCCACTACATAAGGTTGCTCAGAGTCCCATCCAACCTGGCCTTCAACACTGCCATGGATGCCCTGGGCAACCTGTTTCAGTGCTGCACCATCCTCACAGTAAAGAATTTCTTCCTAATATCTAACCTAAACCTACTTTGATTCGCTTTGAAATTGTTCCCCTTTGTCCTGTCACTACATAGCCTTGTAAATACTCTTTCTCTGTCTCTCTTGTAGGCTCTCATGAATATTGAATCTTACAATCAAGTGTTTGTTGTTAGTGTTGCTCCTTCTGGAGTTGCCAACTGTGATCTCCCCTTGGGTGATCATGTAGGGGGCACAGGAGGATGCTGTAGGCTGGTTGCTCATGCTGCCACCATGACTAGCTGCATCAAAGGGGTAACTGCTGTAATTCTGTTTACTGGAATGACTTTTTTTCTTACTTTCCAGTCTTTGGTGAATCTCATGAACCCTGAAGACAGACAGGCCCAAAAACTCAGGAAGCAGCTCCAAGAGGCTATGGAAGAAAAGTCTAATTGAGTTAGGTCAGCTTTGTGCCTCTGGGAAAGCTGTTGCAGATGAGGTTTCCAACTGTAAAGAGAGAATGATCTCCTCCCACTCCAAAACTGGAGCATGAGTCGTGTGGTTACCAGGTTTATTTTGGCAAAATAAGCACTGTAGGTGGTGGCTGATGCCAAAGGTGTGCTAAGAAAAGCTCTTTTCTGTGATGAGCAACTTTTGAGTTTGAGAAGGCTTTGCATACCCAAAAAGCTCATGTAGAGACCTTATGAATACTGCTCCTTTTGGCACTTGCCCCCTTCCCATTCCTGTAGCCAGGCCGAGGAGCAGGCAAGTCGTGCTCCTTGCTCACTCATTGGCAAGGAATTGATTCTCCTAGTGCTTTGCTTCCTCTTGTTTTGCTCTCTGGATACCTTGCTTCTGGCAAGCTTTCAAGCACTGGTAGGTCCTTTGTGCAGGAGAGTTGGGCAGGTCTGACAGCACGTAGCTGTGCTGGTGTACTTAACTTTCACTTGTCTTCTCCTTGAAAAATAAATAAATAATTGACGTGTGAAGCGGAAAATCGTGGGAGGAAAAATGTCAGGAAATTCAAAGGTGAAGCTATTTCCTCCCTCAGCAATATTTTTCTTCTACGTGTTGTTTCTTCTCTTCAAACAATGGGGTGAGTTAAGAATGGATTCAAACTATCAGCCTTGCCATTGTTTATTTAAGTCCTTTCATGTGTGTGACGGACCTCAGGAAAAGCCCACACTTCCACTGCGAGCCCTCTGGGCAGCCTCTCTGTAGTGCAGTGCCAGTACAACAGGGCTCCAGTGTCCTTTGGGTCTTCAAGTGCCAGTGAGTTAAAACAATTGGTGAAACATGTAAGGTGTGTTGTGAAGGTGTTGGCTGTGAAATCTGATAGCTCTGGCAAAGCCTAATTTTTTTTTAAAAAAAAAGGCAGTTACGTAGCCCACACACTCAGAACAAGGATTTCAGATGTTAATTACTTAAGCATAAGGTGTTTGTGAACTTTTGGTGTGTGTGTTCGTGTGTGTGTGTGTGCACACACTTCCATTTGGGGGAAGGGGTGTTTTGCTGAAACAGGTGAAAGTCAGTTCTAGTATAAAACAGGAAGCAGATGGGTACTAATTAAAGCCCTGTTGATAAAAGCATGACTGAGCTTTTGAAGCAGCTGCTTTCCTTATTTTATATATAGCTGGTGTGTGCTTCATGTAAGAGCCAGGCTCCCCACACTTCATTGTTTCCGTGAGGCCGGAGGAAATGCGTGTGCATGTGCGTGCCTGCTGCCATGGCTCAGGGATGCTGCTTGCTGTTTGCTTCCTTCTCTGCCCAAGAGAAAGTGGTGTTTTCCAGACCTCTAACAAAGGTGCCAGGCACCTCTTTGTCTCCCTCCTCTTCTCCTTCCAGCCTTCCACCCTCAAGCAGGCACCAGGCTGGTGGGAGTGCCTGTTTCCAGTGGTGCTGTAGGTAAGGGAGGGCAGCTTACTGTGTGTCACAGGTTTTGTGTCCCAACTCATCGTGGAGAGCTGCATCTGGGAGGGAAACCAAAATATCAGTGAGGGTGTCAGCCTCCTCTGTGTGTGTGACTTGCATTGTCATTATGGTCTTTAATCTTCACGGCTACTCTTTATATGGCTTTTACTGCCTTTTCTCTTACCTTGGGGCTTGTAGAATGGATAATAAACTAATCTTCAGCAAAAAAAATGAAACAACAAGATTTAAACATAATGTAGTCAAAGGAAAAATTGCACTAAAGTAGAGCAAATCTTCATATGGTAGAACTATCGTAGAATGATAGAAGGGTTGGAAGGGACCTTAATGGTCCTCTAGTTCCAATCACCCCTGCCATCAGCATGGATGCTACCTACCAGATCAGGTTGCCCAGGGCACCATTCAGTCTGGCCTTGAATACTTCAGGGATGGGGCATCCACAGTTTTCCTGAGCAACCTGTTCTAGAGCCTTATCACCCTCTGGGTAAAGAATTTCTTCCTAACATCTAATCTAAATCTCTCCTCTTAGTTTAAAACTGTTCTCCTTTGTTTTACCACTCTCTGCTTGTGAAAAATGTCACTCTCCACCTTTTTTAAAAGCTCCATTTAAGTACTGAAAGCCTGCAATGAGACCTCCCTGGAGCCTTTTCTAACTAGCAGCATTAATTTTAGTATTTTAATGCCGTCAATAGAAAATGTGCATTGAACGTGGAGAAATAAATGTTACGTTTCTGTTGATTTCAGTCAGGTAAGTTTTGTCTGTCTGTTGAGTCATTGAAACCTGTTTACTGGCAGCATTTTGGTGTGGGGGAATTTGTTCTTTCACTGAGGAAAGTGCCAGTGTTCAGTCTTGATGTTGGGGATGTCATCATTCCAGTAGAAATAAGCTAAATTTGGCATGGGCAGGAGGAGAAAGAGGAGGAAAATTTTGGTCAGTGATGGGCTTGAGTCCAGTAGCAGGCAGATTGAGGTGTGGAGCAGTATCTTCTGAATGGGGAAACTCTTGTTGCATTTTTTAGAGGCTGAGTTTCTTAGAGGGTGGTACTTGGGAATTGGGATTGTGTTTGGCTGAAGCTCTCATGGGGTGCTCTCTGGTTGTCTGTTTGAAGCTGCAGCTTTCCTATTTTCAAGCTGCTGCTGAGGTTTCAAGTTCCTCATTTCATCTGAAGCAGAAACAGCTTGATTGGCAGACTCCCTACTGGAGGCAGGTGCTCCTACCAGCCTGTGAGCCTATGAGTGTCTGCCTCAGAGGAGCTGGATAACCCACAGTGTTCAGGGGAGCATTTCCTGGTTTGGCAGTCAATACTCCTTCCCTCTAAGTGACTGGTATCTACAGTGGCTTGTTGAGCAGCTGTGATGAAACTGCTGTACAATTCAAGCCATGGTCTTCTCTGTTAACAGTGCTAGTCGGGGCTATTCCCATTATGTCTTTTCACTGTCTTGGGAGGACAGCCACAAACTGGCAGAGCTTCTTGACCTGTGGCCTGTTCTTGTTTGGTCCCTCAATGTGAGGAGCTGATAGGTTTTTCATAGGAATAATCCCAGAAGCCTTTTGCCCCTCATAGCAGGTGTGAGATGAGGCAGCCAAAGCACCTGTCTCTTTCCCTGTACCTTGCTAACATTGCTGATGGATGAACTGTGCACTTCTTCGCTACTGCATCTCTCCCTGACTGCTGTCAGAGGAAAGGAAAACTGGCTGGTCCCATAGTGCATGGGAGAATGGCAATGTCACCTTCTTCTTTGGACACTGTGTCTCTTGGAGGATTTTTTTATTCTGAACTCCCCTGGTTGTCTGCATTTCTGGTTATGGGCTCAGTGAGTTATGCTGCGTCACTACAGCCAGAACTATTTGCTGGAGTTTACCAGGTGCCAGAAGCTGGGTTGGGAGAGCTTTCAGACTGCAGCATTATGAATCCTCCTCTTAAGTGTTCTGGTTTTTACAACCCCTCAATGTTTGTCAAGAAGCTGTTGCTGTTTGAGTGTACTTTGACATCGTACTTGAGTTAATCTTCTCCGGCCTTATCCTTTAAGTCAGCCTTTTGACAAAGTCTGGGGGCCAGGTTTAATCTTAGATGGTTCTTACTCTTTTTCTAGAGTCAGCAACTTAAAATTGTCTGTTTTCTTCCTGTGGTGCACGTGCGTTTAAGCCAGGATTACAGGAAAGCCAGTGCAAACAGACAGAGGACATTTGACTGCCACTGCCTCCCCTGGCTGCCTTCTGAAGGATTTTAGAAGTATTTTGGAGCCCTGAGGAGTATGTGGGCTACAAACTGCGACCAGCTACAGTAAAAAGGATGTGAGTTTGTCAATAGACTTGCTTAAAGAAATGAGAAATCCACATGGTTTGGGCTATCTGAGAAGTGCACAGCCTCTATGGCAGTGTAGAGAAGTCAAGCAAGCTGATGCAAAAGTTGTGGTGTGCCTTTAGCTGTGCCAGGAAGCAAGTGCATTGTCACTGCTGCTCTCTGGCAAGTTCTTTCTTAAAGTAAAAAGGCCTTTAAATCTGCTTTAAACAGCATTTCTGTGGTGTTTGTTAGCTAACCATACTGCACAGAAATCACTGCCAGGGGATTTGTAAAAATCTCAGGCTTCTCTTCAATTCTCCTTAGAGGTGAATATGTATATTTTGGTTGATTACACTCAGTCTTGGATGTTTTCACATTTAAAAACTTAACACAAAACCAGACAGAAATAGGTGAGAATTGGAAAACCCCCCAATCTTTTCAGTTTAAAATATTACTTAATTTTTAAAGAGTAGATGTGGAACACAGATATTTGTATTTTTTCCTTGTCAAAATTACTCAGCTACTACTCTCTTTGGAAAATCAATGAAATGTGTTGAATATATATACATGTGTGTCTGGGATGGCTGCTGTTGTTACGAAAACTTTGAGCAAGATAACTCTGCACTTCCTTATCAGATGCCCCAGAAGTGCTTGGCATTGAAGGAAGTAGACAGCAGTGGATGAGTGAATGTGGGGTCCTTGAATAATTGACAGAGGAGGAAAAAGAAGGATTGAGCCCTTGGCTGCTTTGCCAGTTTCCATTACTTGAGAAACATGTTTTAAAATGGTAGGTTCTAAACATCTCTGATGCCTTGAGAGTTTAATTTAAGACTGTCTAAGAGCTAATAAACTTCCTTAAAATTGCAATTCGTATATATATATCTTCAAGGTGCTAGGTCCAGATCCTTCACTCATTGGTCCAAAACTGAGTTTTGTAAGAACCTTTTTTCACAAAGCCATCTTGGAAGAAACGCTCTTCTTTTCTTCATCTTCCTCTCCTTCCTAGGTAAATGAGGAATTCCTAAGACTTTGCTAACGGAGGAGAGATGGAAATCCTTCTCCATGATAATTGAATGCTTGAAATACAATGTTTAACTTAAACTTAGAGAAAAAAAAATTTTGAAATGAAGTTCTGTAATTTCAACTTTGTCACAGAGAGTGTTTTGTGTGAATCGTGTGGTGTTTGGAATGATGCCTCTCTTTTTTCTAATCCAGAGGGCATTTTCCTAGGGGTCACGATGGGTTTGGTAATCACATCCACTGCAGATTGTGATCCTGCTGAGCAGCAGTGATGGCATGTAGTTCAAAGTCTCTTTCCTAACTCTCTGCCGTGGTGTCAGGGTGAATGTAGGCAAACAGTGCCTTGCTGGGGCTCTGCCTTGTCCAGCTGTGTCACCTGCAATGCCTGGGTGCATGTGAGCTGACTTCAGAAGAGCTTTGTTGGCTTACCTATGATTTCAAAACCAGCTTTCAGCAAATATGTTTACTTTATATTCTGCCCCTCTTCTTTTTTTTTTTTTTTTTTGCTTTTGATATCCTATTTTTTGCTCCTTTTTGTGTTTTGTTTTGAGCATGCTTGTGTTTTACAGGTTGCAAAACTGTAAAATTTTGAATTATCTTGCTGTTGTAAGCCAGCAACGGGCAGGAAGAAAGTGCAAAATAATGAATTGGCAGCATATTGCTACATAGGCATTTAATGTTGTTACAATGTGATATAAGTTAAAATATTGCTTATTTCCTCTCTGCTGTTCAAAACAACCTGGAGCATGTTATGACCACGATCTAAACAATAACTGAAAAAGTAAAAACAAATATTTTAACAGAGAAAGGTATAGCCTTGCCAAATATGCTGCGTAATTTATGGTTAAAAAAATAATCAACAAAAAAAATACTTGAAAACACCTGACATTTTGGGGAAAGACTTTAATTTCTTTTTAAAACCGAATGAAAATGTGGGAAAATTCCCTGCAATATCTTCAAAACTGAAAATAATCCAAAAATTAGGCACTAACATTGAAGGCTTCAGTGTCTCCTGCAGTTTCCAGCAGTGTAACAGATCTGTGGACATAAACCCAAATATGTATCAATGACAAGTTATTATAAAATTTCATAAACAAATTGGCTAGATAAATAATATTGAAAAACATGCTTCAGTAAACATAGTTTTTTTTTTCTGTTTTATCCTTGTTTTTAAAGAGGGCTTTATGTGACCCACAGAATAAATAACTTCCTGTGTCTTGATAGCTATTGCAAATGACAGCTCCTACTGCTGACATTTCTGCTATTTTTAATCTGATGTAAGTTAATGTCCTGTAAATTTTATTTATTTATTTATTTTTAATAAGTGCCCCATTCTGACCTGCTCAGTTAAAGAGTTTGCACATCTTTGGAGATGCACAGGGAGCTGTGTTGCTTCTCTCTCTCACTGTCTGCAAGAGGAAGATCTAAACTGCAGCACTTGAAAGAAGCAAAAGCTGTCAGGAGACAAATACTGAGCAAGTCCCTGTAGAGTAATTTAAGATTTCCTTGTTGCACCCCTTTGGATTGATTTAGGGCATTTTAGCTCCCAGTGTCAGCTGTGCTTTTGCCTTAATGTGCTTTAAATGCATATCTGGGGAAAGCTGGAGGGAAGATCCTTCCTCATCTTTGGGCAAAAGCGTGGGAGGGATGGGAAGCCCCTGGCAGGCTTCGTGACTGGGAATCTGACTGTTGCAGTCCTTAAATCGGAATATGGAGGCTGGCAGGCCAGGGCTGAGCTTCCACCTGAGCTTCTCACTGAGGGGTTGGGGCGATAATGGTGAGGTTTGCACCACGTGGAGGCTCCGACCTCCAGGAGGAGGGAGCCTAATCTGGAAGGTGCTCTGGAAGAGCTTTTTGGGTTTGAGGGATTAGCATAGAGGAGGAGAGGCTTTTCCAAAACGGTGTTTTCTTTTCTGAACTGCTAAGAGTGATACAATGTCCTTCCTGGGACACCTCCTGTTCCACCTGGTAAAAGGCACCTTGTGCCTAGAGCTTCCTTGTGTCAGGCTCTGTCCAGGGGAATGGGAGAATGAATGAGGTCTGATCTCTGAGCAGCTGTGGTAAGGCCAGTTTCCTTGTGTATATATCAATGGAAAGAAATAGTAATGGGGGCTGAATAATTAGACCTAGCTGGCAGAAGAAATCTAGCACCCAAAATGTCTAACAAAGCTCATTTTTGCACACGTGTCCCACTCTGGAAACTGTGTTGTTTTGTGTCGAGTGTGGTCCTGCACCTCTAGCAGCAGGTATGCATGTAAAAGATCTCAAGCCACAATGGTGCTGCTAATCTTTCTTTTCATTGTCCTCATTGTAATATTTTACTGCTTAAAAAAATAAAAAGCATGTTTGGGTATTGCAATGAGTGCTTGTGCATCAGAGCTCTTGGGCTTTACTCTGTTAATTTCATTCTTGTCATTAAAAACATGGCTTTTTCTTGTCCTTTTTACTTTTCTTGTTTGTGAAGGAGGGAAGAAAATAAATACAGAGCTGATGGTTTAAGTCATTGTTGCCAGATGACATTCTATGGGAATGTGGACTTCCCAGTATGAAGATTGTAAATAGTTCTTTGATTTAATAAGGGTCTGTTAAGTACAGAGCACAGCCTACAGTAGTGAGGGACTAGGAATGCTTCCAAAACGGGTGTGAGGGGAGAAATTGCCCTTTAGATTTCCCTCCTCTGGTGCCCATCTTGCTCTGAGAAATAGTACTCTGCCTCCCATGGCCTACTGAAAATTGTGAGCATGTCTGGGGGGTAACTGTTCGTAATTGGTGCTACATGTTTTGCAAGATTGGACAACTCTCACTTTGTAACATTGAACAGATGTCATAAAAACCAGTGATGAGTGCCAGTGTTTCTTGAACTGCAGCCTGAAGAACATCACAGAATGCAGAGTCTGAGAGGAGGATGCTGGCATGAACAGTGCAACCACCCATCAAGAGTCCTCCGAGTCCCAAGAAAATCAACTAAAGTCCCTCTTAAGTATAAACCTCACCTTTTGAAAGAGAGTGGCTGCAACTGGCCAGAGAGTGGAGAGGGACAGTGCATGCTGGAATATACAAAAAGGCTATATTGAAATTTGGGGGAGGGTTTTTTGCTGGCTTTGGAGTAGTAAATTGTGTTACATAAAATCTGCTAGGCTGTGGGAGCAAACTTGAATTGGAAAAAGCTCTCCTGAAGAGAGTGTGCTGGTGGTCTGACCTGCCTCTGTGGTGAGGGAAAATAAGTACCAAGGCAAACTGTGTTTAAGAAGCTGGGGAGAAACATAATACCTAGTTTATGTGGTGCCTCTTTGGGATGCACAAAGAGGAATAATTGAAAATATATTAATTCCTTCTTGTGAATTTGGAGTATAAAAACAGAATACAAAGAAAAATGAACAAATATTGACTGTATAAAGCAATATCCTTTACATATTTGCAGATATGCAGGAGTTTAAAGAGAATTTAAATATGATCCTATTTAAGCTATTTTAATAAGAAATCAATTATTTTCTGCTACTACTTTGCTAAAAGGAAAATTATATTTTATTTTCTTTTTAGGTATGAGAGATAAAGGGTATATTAGCTAGAAGAAACAGATAGTAAAACAGTGACCCTATATACTGGACTGTATTCAGATGCAAAAGAAACAAAGGGAAAGAGAAATGTCTCTTTCTTCTTTCCTCAGTTTCTCTTGTTTACTACATCAACATTAGATATTTACACCACTAGGTGAAATCTGTGGAATGGTTGTTTTTTTTAAGCTGACACTGTCCCCTTACAAATATGAAACCTTCAGCATCTTAACCACTAGATGCACTAAATAGTTTCTGAAGATGCCCTAAACCAAACAAAAAGTTCTATTTAACTCTGTTTTAGTTTTCTTTTTGTAATTTTGGGGACTATACTAAAATTTTGCTAGTATATCCTTGCACTTGCTGTAGGCAAAAAAAGATGAAATGCATAGTGAGATGTAGCCTAAGATATCTATCATTCAGCCTGTAAATAAAAGGCTTTGCCCTTCTTTTCACAAGACTTGCAGTTTCCTCAAGTCAGTGATTTCCTGTGGGGCACAGCTAACCCTGCTGCAAAGGAAGCTTGCTGCATTCATTGACTCTTTGTTTCTGAAAAACTGGTATTCAGTGACATCCATGACCACGGAATGTGAGTCCTTTAGTCCTTTCCTTGCTAAATGAAAAGACTGCCTCTGCTTTGTTAATGCAAATGTAAAAAAGAGATGTATTTCCTTTTTTTTAATATATATTCTATGCAAAGGTTCAGTCAGCACAACTTTTTATACTGTTGGATCTGTACATCCCCTTTGGTATGTTGCTTCCCTAGGTAAGAAATACAGACAGCCCTTGAGTTTCTCCAGGCATGGCCAGCCCATGGGCAGCACAGTGCATGGGGCAAGTGTCATGGACTTAGCCCATGTCTCCAGTACATCCTGCTTTGCTTTACCTGCCTCAGTTTTAACTCATTTTCAATTGTTGTGGGCAGAACACTGCTTGTAAATCCATCAGGTGCTGATGATCAGTCCAACCCTTTAGGTTATCGGTGGTTTTATGGAAGCAAATAGTCTTAATTCATGAAAATTAAGATCTGTGGCTTCCTAGTAATGTATCCAGCTGAAACCAAACATATAGGTCTAGGTTTGCTTGTGCCTTTACCTAGACAGGTGGCAAAGGTCTGCTTTGGTCATTATGCAGGGATTTTATTCTGTAAAACTTACATGGCATCTCAGGCAGGGATCTTTACAGAGTTGTTTCACCTAACCAGTTAAAGCTTTTGAGTAATCATATCTGGGGTTTTTGATTTTGTTTTTTTTCTTGGAAGTTTTCTGTATGCACTCAATGGCCAATGCAAAAAAATCAACCATATTTTCAGACTACAATGTGCTTTCACCTCTGTAATTTACACTTAAGACCTTGGCCTACTTCTGAGCATATTGCTTCTAATTGGTAAGAATATATTTCCAGTGTTCCTTTTAAGATGATCTGCTGGTCTAATTAGCATTGATATATTTAGCATGTATACACATTTGTACCTCTTCATTAGAGCTAACCACTGTCAATAAAAGGCAGCTTAGTTTTAGAAAGAAAAAAAGCTGGGGGGAAAGCTTTCTATAAACAGTGCTGTAGTCTTTGTGATGAATTGGGTGTAACAGTGGAGAGTGGCAGAGGTGAAGCAGGCTGTCTGTTAAACAGGAAACGAGTGATTAACATTTTTTCTCCTACTGATCATAATTATTCCCACTGGCTGAAAAAAAAATAAACACCCCTTAGTCTCTCTTTACTATAGCTGCAGAATAAAATTTTGAGCTATTAGTCATTCTGGCATTGTATGGATGAACTGCTACTTTATTACTCCAATTTTTTTTTCCAGTTTAATAAACTTTGCTTATAATTGTGATTCATGTTTTCCTTGCAATAACCTGCTTTTGCTCTGCATTTGAGGACAGCTTTTCCTCAGACTGTTATGGCTGTGTGGTGCCTGCATCCCTGCAGAGTTGCACTCCTGGTCACTGCATTAGAGCCCACAGGGAATAATTGTAAAAGGGTACCTGCCCACCACGAATCACTGCAGCCTTCCTCAGGGCTTGCTGCAGTACAGATGATTCCAATGCTTTTAATCTCTTTGCTGAGCACACCTTAGCAGTGTTACGTGGTGCTCACCTCGGCTGCACTGTCATTCATTCGCTCTGGCATTGGCGTAATGCAGGTGTTCCCTCAGCTTTCTTGAACAAAAGACATAGGCTTTTGTGTGTGCAGTGGCCAATTATTGTGTGGGGCTGGTTTGCAAGGCTGATTATTTCCCTGACCTCTGATGTTTTATTAATTGAATCCTTTACGAGCTCTTCTGTGATAGCACAGAAGGGTCTGCAGTCAGGTCACTCAGGTTAGCATGAGTCCTCTTGCTCTGCTGGTTTTGTGTTACTGACGTGATTGCACAGGCTGCTTGTGAAGGCCAGAGGTCTGAGAGTGCTTAAGGAGAGCAGAGAAGAAGCCCTAGTTTTAAGGACATCCTGACTTTGAAACATTCCTCTTCAGTGAGGCCTCCCCGTTGGCCTCCTGTGTCACTGGTGAACTTGGGAAATGCTTCTTCATCATGAGCTGTGTATGTGCATACACATATATATATATGTTTCATATTTGTGGCAAACAGAAATGTTTATTTACAAATATGGAACCCTTATATTTGTCAAACACTTGTTTTCTATCTGTTGGAATAGAAAGCTTGCGGCACCAACTTTGTTAAAGCAGTATTAGAATTTGTCTGGATCACCAAAAATAGTTATCCCAGCTATCTCTGAATTTTATCTGATATTTATTTCTTCACTGATTTTCTATACTTCACAACTTTTAATGTCATGATAAATTAAGTTGATTAATGAAGCTATCATTTATCATGATGGCTATTTGGTTTTTTTTTAAATAACACTGTGGTGCCTTCTTATTGTTGGCTTTCTTTTACCTTTGAAAATTGATAGATTTTAGACAAACCTGTTGGCTGTCTTGGTTTCCCAGATAATTTTACCAGAGGGCTGAAGGTCCATTCAACAAACTTTATTTAAAAATCTGATGTTTTTAATGTGCGTTTTTGTCTCTTGTCTTTCCTAGTCAGTGTCACATAGTTTCCTTGGCTTTGAAATCCTAGCAAATGTCTATAGATTTGGTGTACACTGTGTTGATGGTACATCATGCCTGTGTTGTGCTCACAGAAATAAATGTAGTTATAAAACACAGTATTGGCACTGATATAGGTGATGGTTAACCTGGCTGTGGCGCTCTGTGGCCCTGTGGTCTCTCTCTTGGAGGTATGGGAAACGTAAGAATGGTTAAAAGTTTTGGTTGGGGTCTTATATGTGGAACAGTATCCAGGTGTGTGCTTGCCCTGCGTGCACACTTGACATACAGTGAACCTTGTTTATGATTTTACGTTCATTCTTTCTAAATGCCCATGTAGTGTAGCAGGCAGTGTTATGATCTCATTAGAAATGCCCAAACTGCCATCACAGAGAAGTGCTTCCAAGGAGTCTGCCTAGAATGAAGAAGAGGATATAGGGTATAGCAATTGGGAATTATTCAAATACATGGCAGCAGAGTTGCCCGCTCTGACATGTAAGCATGCATAGCCAAGTCTTAAATATCAGTGTCGGAAGCTGGGTATGCATTTTCTGTTCCTACATGCTACCATGATCCAGAGAAGAAAACTCCAGTGGTTGAGAAATCCCCACCCCCTCCTGGCTGGCAGCAGGATGCAGCCTGGAGGATGGCCAAGCACCTTCAGTGTTCAAAATTTTATAGTCTTTGACAGCTATGAGAAGGAAGCACAGGATAGTATAAATCTGTGAACTTGAATGCAGAATGTACAGGACTTAGATTAATGCCACTGAGATAAGGCCACAGGAAGTCCCTGTGTGTTCAGGAGACATCTATAGCAACCATATAGCAATAGCATGCAGTCCATCTTGTTCTGGTAAATTCATGGCATGGAAAAAGGGATGCGTTGCTGAAATCTTACCGCATGGAAGAGTTTACGGAAGCGTCTCCATGTTTGGAGGTGGTGTTTCTTGGGTGGTGGTCTGAGAAGGACTCTCACTATGCTACCCTGTGTAATGGAAAGCACAGAGAAACAGTGCAAAGTCCCTCTAGGAAGAGAGAAGTATTTCTTCACTTTTTCCAGCTGATACGTCTTAACCGTTTAACAGCACAGGAGAAAAAATGAAGTCAAACAAAAGCACCTCCCCAGGAACAAAGGACCCAAAAAAGCATGACCTGTTTGGGAGGAAATCCTGCCCTTCCACCTTCATGCACAGCTGCAGGTGGCAAATTTCCAGCATCTTCTAAATATGACTCTGACCTGAGGCTAAGTGACATGATTTCTGTCCATACTCTTACTGGACAACAGAGAAGATTTCTGAGCTGTAATAAAAAAATACCACAACTGGGTGGCAAAATTAGCTGTTTCATTAGTGTTTGAGGCCTCTGACACTGCAGCCAGATACATGGTTGTGTTGGTGAACATCACAGTGTCAGGAACCTTTCTGAGAGAGCACGTAGACCAAGTGCTTATGACTGTCCAACACTATCTCTGAGGCAAATCCAAGCTCCAGGTGCAGCATTGGCATCTGAACTTTTTGTATTTCATAGTTACTAGGTAAGACAAACAGGATTGCCTTACACCAGAGTGTTGTACCAAAGGAAATTCTGGTAGGTCTGGAGTTACCAATGTTTTCTCTCCTCCTTGGCCTCTTCATCCAGCCCATGCAAACTTGGCAGCATGGTTGGAAACCACAGCAAAATGGGTGCAGGCAATGTAGCTGTTGCAGGTAAACTTGCCTGTTTTGCCAGGCATGATCTAACTCAGCCTTGGATAAATGCCACATGGTGCCACTTGCCATGGGTAGCCCCTGCTGTCCGCTGTTAATGCTGAATGAGCTGGGAGCAAGTGTGCTGGACAACTTCCTGGCCTCTGCACACTTTCCTAGCACTGTTAATGACTTCTTTTTAGAGTGGTGCTTGCCACACGAGGAAGAGAGTGACGTGACCATCTGGACCTGCTGTGGAGCCCCTATACAAAGACCTAGAGAGACAGGCTGAATGTCTTCTGTAAGAGCATATGGAAATCTTGGGGTCTTCACTTCTCTGCTGTAAAACTTTTGCTTTGGTGTTGTCACCACATGGAGATTGTGCTGGTTCAGAATCCTGATGTTAGCTGTCAGTAACAGGACATGCTACCAGAGCTGTCCATGTGCCAGCCACCACTGATCACAGCAGACATCTCCCAACAGTGATAATGTTAGCTGTATGACCTTTTCTCCTACCAGTCCTCAAGCCTGACTTTTTTTTCCTGAGCATGTTCCTATTTCTATCAGATAAAATTAATAAATAAGAAGCTTCCCCTCTTCTACCAAAGCAATCTTGAATATTGTATTCCCTGAAAGTTTCTTTCTAACTTCCAAATCTGTTTCAAATACTTTTTGAAGAGATCTGAGAACTTCAGTCAATGTATTGTGCCTCAGTCTGTGTTTGCAGTCATTTCAGCTGGTGATAGAACAAGCTGGCAGCTTGTGTCGACCATCCCCTTGGATGAGGTGTAGAAAGCAGTGGACTCTTGGGATGTCAGCTGAGTGAAGACTTAGTGGGCAGTCATTAGACTGTTAATCTTAATGGAAATCCTTGACCTGTGTGTTATGGGAGTATTGCTGCTCCTGTGGCCTCTCAGTTTGTTAATGACTGCATCTGCTTCCAGAGGCTGACTCCTTTCTACCTCTGTTACTAGCTACTTGTGAATCTCCCTGAGATGCCATGGTATGCTTTGTTGCAATCCTGTCAGCATATGCACCTTGATAGCAAATACACTTGTTTTTGTAAAGTGTATTGACTGGCACATCCATTCCTCACTCTCCCTTTTGGTGGCTTTCATGGCACTGTGGCTGGATAAGTGCTGCCTGTGCCCATGGATGAAAGTATGAGGGTGGGAGAGACCATGAGCACTTGTACGTGCTTTTACAAATTTGGGGTCTTGCAGCTGCCCAGATAATCACAGATCCGCAGTTAGGTCCTGCTTGGAGAGGTTTGCAGTTGGGTTAAACAGGAGCTCTGCTTCTCTCTGCTTTTGGTGCTCCAAGGGCTGGGGTAGAAGAAAGACAGCCAGTGTCACTATATGGTCTCACTTTAGTAAGTACAATGTTGTCAAGTTTAACAGAGCAGCTGAGTCTTCAGGTGTTTAGTAAAGCACCAACCCAATTTACAAAAAAAAAATTGAATACCTCAACTTCAATTGTGATAGGGATATTTTTTTTTTCAGTAATTAGTCAAATTGAACTTAAGCTGTGTGTTTTGCTATTTGTATCTTGGGTTTAAACACAGTATTGGGTATCAGTAGAGCTGTTGGAAATCTCAGAGATACAGCTGAATGATACAAATATGTTGATTCAAAGGAATAATTTTTTTGGCTTTGTGAATTTTACTAGCCAGGATGTGCTCTTCACATTGCACGTAGCTGATACTGGTTTTGCATATTTTGAGTCTTAAATCAGAAAGCAGCAATAAGCATATCCACAGTTCCTGATCTGAATGCTGAAGTAAGTTTACTTATCTCAGAGGCAAAAACTCAATCCCAGGAAGCACTCCACAGGTGGCAGCAGCCCTGCTGCCATCCTGACCCAGATTTTGATAAAATTCTGGCACAGTTACATGCAGTGCGATCTGGCATGAACTGCTGCTGCACGAAGACCTGCCTCAAAATGCAGATGCTTGCTTTTGGAGTAATTCAGACCAGGTTTTGGGAGGCTTTCCTTTGAAGTCCAGGTGAAACCTGTGGCTGAAGGCATCTCCGTAGTGTTCTGGGGCTGGTGGTGCTGCTGAGCGCCCCAGCCACTGACAGCTGCGCCATTCCTCTGGCTGCCAAGATCCACTGCTGAAACTATACTTTTTTATCAGGTCATGTTTGCATCTGGCAAGGATTTGTAGACACAACATCATTAACAGCAGTGCATATTTTCACAAGATTTACCTCTTCAACACTTTTTCCAAGTTAGTAAATCATAGCTTCTTTAATGTCCTGCTGGCTGCGTGAAAAACAGGAATTTATGTAACAAGCTCTGGGCCGCAAACCTTTTCCTGTTAGGAAAATTTTTTTTTCATTGCTGGCAGAGTTAGGAGACAGCTCTGTTACTCAAAGAGCGACCTCAAATGTCCTCGGTACAATAATACCAGATTATAACATTTTTGATGACTAAGGAATAGCAGCGACTTCTTAAATATTTAACGCTTGTGTAGCAGAGAAGAGGGAGCTGAGCCTCATCCCGGTGTTTTCCCTGACCGATGTTTTGTGTGTTCGATATACCTATTTTGATAGTAAACAGTGATCCTGAGCCAACCGGGTATGTTTACAAAATACAGTAAAAAAATGAGCTGGCGCAGGAGGTTTTTTAATCAACAGCCGTGCAGAGCAACTTTCTTGCGACATTTCTAGAGCTGGACTTGTGTCAGCCACAGCTTCGGCTGTGGCCCCTGAGTGAAAACAACAGGCTGTGCCAGGCCGGCCTCACGAGGCTTCTCGGCCAGCCCCGGGGGCTGCGGGCAAGTCCAAGGATGGATTTCCAGGCTTAGCCTCCCTATGTGTTAGCTGCACCTGGTGCGAATAAAGTTCCAAGGCCTTCCCTAGCACCCTGTTGCTAGATTGAAGATGGTATTTTGATTGCAGGAAATCAAAAGTGAAGAGATACAGTCGACTTTACAGTTTATAGGAGAATGGCTTCCTTTTGAAATTGAGTAAGGACACACTCGAATCGTGGAGTCAATATAGAGCCGTAGAATGCTTTGGGTTAAAAGAGGATACGTTCCACTAGACCAGGTGGCTCCAAGTCCCATCCAGCTTGGCCTTGAATACTGCCAGGGATGGGCAATTGTTGATGGTGTTTGTTTAACTGGGACAACTTGTAACGATGGTTCTTTGGAGGAGAGATTGGAAAGGCTTCTGAGTTTAGGCCCATGGTTTGACTCATTGCTGTGTTGGTTGAATGCCCAGTGCCTTGAGGCCATGCTCTGCCATCTTCTGGTGTTAGGGAGTGTCTCGTGCCTGTTTGGGGTGAAGCTGCACTTCTGCAGGCATAGTCTCAAGTCAATAGCACCTGTAAGGTGTTGCAGGACTATAACACCTCCTTGCTGCCCTCATCTACTGAAGATCTCCTCTTTGATCCCAGAGTAACCACTTCTGTTGAGTTCTGCAGATGGCCAGTCCTGCTTTGTCTGTTTGGCTTTCCATGGTCCAACACATATCGTGGCTCTTGCAGGGAATTTGAACCTGTTGTCTCTGGTTTAAGCCATGAGATGACTGTTTGCGCCTGGCATGCCTACTTATGATCTTTGCTCCTTTTCTTCTGTCAATCAGATGGGATTGGAGAAAGATGTGCATCTTGGAAATCAGATGTAGAGAAGTGAAGGTGAAGGAGGACATTCCTGAAGATGCTACCATCACAGGCAGCAGTCTGGGCTGGGAAATTCGGCAAGAGCAGCCAGAGACCAGAGCAGTGACTGTGTCCATCATCCTCTGTTTTACCTCACAAGGCATGCTGCATGAGCTGTACCATCCTCATGGTTTGGTGCCGTAGTGGGTGTTGGGTGTCAGGTTAAAAACTTGAGAGAAGATAGGAGTTAAAAGATAAGAAGACAGGAAATAAGAACAATGCTTCTGTAGGTCAGGCAGCCATTTAGTGTTTTGAAGTACTTGGTCTGCTGGCATTTGGGTGAAGATCAGCCTTACTCTAGTGCTTTCTAGAAACAATCTTTTCATTTTGGCTCCTGCAGAAGTTTCTTTAGACAAGTTGCTAAAAGTTACTGTGAATGGAAGGCAAGTAGTGAATTACTGATTTCTCTGCCACTGAGGTCTAATTTCTGGTTTTCACATTTATTTCACGTGTTGTTTTGTGGTTCCCTCCTCCTTGTTCTGCATGAATTGCAATCCCAGCATAGACCATGGTACTGTCTCACCCTTCTATTAACATCTGTGGCTGCCTGATGCAGCACTCTCTGAACTTGTGGCCTTTTGTTAGCAATTGTGTCAAGATATAGGAAGACTTTTTTGTTGATACAATGTTTTTTACATGTGCTCAGCAGAAATTTATAAGAGGAAAAATAGGTTTATCTACAGCTTGGCAATGCAAAGATTAGTCTCTTAACAGGTCAGCCTGTGGTCTTCCATTTTAATTTTTTTATAATTCTTTTTCTGTATTTAAGAACAAAATATGAAACATTACTCATGGCTGAGGAAGTTAAAAAAAGCTGCAATACCTCTGGTCAGTCTTGGCACAAGGTGCCCTCAATTTTGCATATTAAAATGTTGATATTGAAAGAGAAAGAAAGATGGTTTCAAGTCAGAGGATTTCATTACAATTATGTCTCTGCTGTTTACATTCCTTTATCGTCTTATGATTTCTTGGGAAATTTATGTGTTTATTTATAAAAATTAGATCTTAATCTTCAACTGGTTTTCTATATGTTTTTTCTCATATAACACAAGTGATATAAACCTCACTAATGCTCAGTGGCAATAGTGACAGTTTGTGTGTCACATGTCTGTAGGGTTTTGGGATGTGCAGGATGAGAATACATTGAGGACCATAGAACAGGATCTAGCATTCCTGAACACTGTGTAAAATAATAATTTTTAAAAATCCATAAATGCAGTCATGTTCACTCATTAGAATGAAACTGCTAATGAGATCTTCAGTTGTCTCCTTTATGTGGAATTTTTATTTCGGAACAGTTCCTGCAGTTTTATTTAACTTTTTATAATGTCAGATGTGTTCGAGGCAGATGACAGACAAATTGATGTGGCGACTCTTTGCAAACTTGTTTTAGCCAGTTCAGAGCGGTGAGCTGATAAAAGATGTTTCCAGGCTGGCATGTTTTCTTATTTAATGATTACCCCTGTGTTTTCTCACAAAATGAGAGTATGCTTACAAAAGCATAAAAGATGCATGTCTTCTCCATTTCTTACATGCTATTCTGTTTTTCAGAATTCAATCCGTCACAACCTGTCTCTGCACAGCAAGTTCATCAGAGTGCAGAATGAGGGAACGGGGAAGAGTTCCTGGTGGATGCTCAATCCTGAAGGAGGGAAGAGTGGCAAATCTCCTAGGAGGCGAGCAGCATCCATGGATAACAACAGCAAGTTTGCCAAAAGCAGAGGCAGAGCTGCCAAGAAAAAAGCAGCCCTTCAGTCTGGTCAAGAGGGAAGTGGTGACAGCCCCGGATCACAGTTCTCAAAGTGGCCTGCAAGTCCCAGCTCTCACAGTAATGATGACTTTGATAACTGGAGTACATTTCGACCAAGAACGAGCTCTAATGCTAGCACAATTAGTGGAAGACTTTCTCCTATTTTGCCAGAGCAAGATGATCTTGGAGATGGGGATGTGCACTCCATGGTATACCCATCATCAGCCACCAAAATGACTTCTACTCTACCCAGCCTTTCAGAGATGAGTAATTCTGAGAACATGGAAAATCTTTTGGATAATCTCAATCTCTTGTCACCTAATACATCAATGACTGTGTCAACCCAGTCTTCATCTGCCACCCTGATGCAGCAAACACCAGGTTACTCATTTGCATCCTCGACCGCAAGTATGGGTTCACCAAATCCTGACTACAGGAAATTCACTTATGCTCAAGCTAGCATGAACTCTTTGTCCCAGATTCCTATGCAGACTCTCCAAGACAGTAAATCAAGCTATGGATCGATGAGCCAATATAACTGTCCCGCGGGACTTCTGAAGGAGTTACTGACTTCCGATTCTCCGCCGCACAATGATATCTTGGCGTCCGTGGACACTGGTGTTTCCCAGGCTGGTGGCAGGGCTCTGGGCCAAAGTGTGCTGATGGTTGCCAACTCGGTGATGCCTAACTACGGCAGCCAGCCACCCCACAGCAAAATGATGAACCCTAACGCCCGCCCTCACCAGGGACATAACCAGCCAGCACCTGCAGTCAATGGCCGTGCCTTGTCACACACAGTGAGCACCATGTCACACACATCAGGGCTAAGTCGCCTGTCAACAGTGAAGACTTCGCTACAAGTGCCTATGAGTCACCCCATGCAGATGAATGCCATGAATCCGTATGCCCCTGTTAACAGTTGCAATGGCTACGGGAGGGTGGGAATTGTTTCCCTCCACCAGGAGAAGCTTCCCAGTGACTTAGATGACATGTTAATTGAACGGTTGGACTGTGACATGGAGTCGATTATCCGTAATGACCTTATGGATGGAGAAACGTTAGATTTTAACTTTGACAGTGTATTGCCTAACCAAAGTTTTCAGCACAGCGTAAAGACAACCACACACAGTTGGGTGTCAGGCTAGGATGTAGTAGGAGGTAAGCTGTGCTTTTTATAATAAATCTGCAAAACAGCTAAAGGGAAAAGAAAGAAAAGTTAAGATGCTAAAATCTGGGAGTTCTGTCTTGGCATGTGAACTCCCTCAGTAACAGTCAGTCACTTTCCAGTCCTTTGTTAGTTTGAGAATCAGGTTTGCACTGGTGCGTTGGGACTGTCAAGTACCGACTTCTCTTACTTCATGTGGAGCTCTAACATTTTGTCATTGATGTTTTAAACAAAAAACTTGCTGGTTACTAGCCAGTAATGAATACATTTTTTTCCCCATTTAAGGTATCTTAAAGCTAGCTTGAGCATATTTTAATAGATTCATTCATCTGTTGTGAATGTTAATTTGTTCTTTTTGTTGTTTTTTCTTTCTTCCTAGGCTATGGTTAAATTCTCCAGACTTGTCTGACAGCAGGAACTGAGAAAAGCAGTACAAAGATGTCCTTCACCTTTCTTTTTAATTTTCTTGACAAAGCTGTGCGCCTGCACTAACTTTTTTTGGGGTTTTTTTTTTTTCCTTTTTTCTTCCTTTTGTCAGAGTTGGCAGCAGAGAGAGTATTTTCCTGTACAGGATGTTTGCCCAAGGTTTGCAGGTTATGTGCTGCTGTAGATAAGAACTGTGCCATTGGAAATTTCATTACTCTGAAGTGCCAAATTCACTACACCATATAATCACAGCAAAGACTCTTACTTACATCATGTTGTGCTTTCAGTTTTGTACAGTATGATCTCTAGAAGAAGAATTGTTTTTTAAGACTATCTGTTTTGGTCCAAGAAAAGTTTATAAACTTTTGTAAGAATACTGTGATGATCTCATGCCCTAAGTAAGTTTAACCTTCGTTGATGTTACCTGTGTTTTGATGAATTGAGATGACTGTGGACTTGCCTTGCAGCAGTACGAACTGCATTATTTTACTCAAAATTGCCACACATTTCATATGGGAATAGAATAGCCTGTTAAGTATGATCCTACTAAAGTCACTGACTATTCAAAGCAAACAGTAGGTTAAATGCCATTTGATAAGTTACCTGTATTCATGTAAATTTATGCAAGAATATATCTGGATTTCATTGTCAGATTAATCACTTTATTGTTGGGCTTAAGATAATTTTTTGGAATACTTTCCAACCTATTTTTCTTATAATTAAAATCTACTTTTGTTACATAGGCAACTTTAAAAAAAAATAAATCTGAGATCTGGCAGCATTCATAACCTCTTCATTTTGTACAGTATTTTAACTGGATTAAGTACATGTTTTTATAAATTTCCCTAGCACTTGGGAGTGCTAATAAAGGAAAAGCTTAATAAGGATCTTGAATACAAAACATTTCTGTCCCTTTTTTTGTTGTGTGATGTATAAATATAGACAACTTTATGTTTAGAAATATTTAATCAGTTTTATATATGCATTTTTAGAACTGTCATCTGCTTCTATTATCATTTTAACTTTGACTACCAGAAAGTGTTAAGTATTCATTGTTAAGATGCTTGTACAATGCTTCACATTTATATTTATTTCATGGAGGTCTCATAATGTTTGTGCACTCAAGAGCAGGACCTTTTGCAGAAAATTTGTAATTGTAGTAAAATTAATGGCAAAATTGTCATTTGTCTTAATTAGCACTAGTTTTAGGGTTCGTCAGTGTTTCTCTTGTAAAGCAGTGCATTTGAAGAGGCAAAAATGCTACTTTTGAGTGCGAGACTAAAACTTTGACCTTATTGCAGGACAAAACATTATTTTTTTTTTTCAAAAAGAAAGATAAAGTAAGTGGCAAAGTTATACAAATGCATGAGGTTTAGGGTGGGGGAGACCATTAATAACAGAGATCTTGTTTCTGTGGAAAAACCTGCTCTTGTTGGAGTAGGCATACTGACAGCTACCTGAGCATTTTCAGGAGCGGGTCTTGGAATAAATTATTTCTGACTTTTTGTAATTGCATGATGCAGTTTTCATGGATGTGTGAATAACAGGCCTCACCTGTCTTTTCACTGGTTGCTACACAACATTTGTGTTACAGAAGTCCTTGGAACTTTTTTATGCACTGAGAGAATTAACAGCTTTTTTGCTAGGGCTGGCTGTTATGAAGAAGGGGAGGAACAAGTATTTTTACACTGATTTTTCTTCTGTCTAAATAGCTCACAACTGCAAAATATCCTAATTGAAACTCATCTTCCCTGTAGTGATGGCGTGTGGTGAAGAAGGAAATGGGATGTGCCAAGTAAATGAAGTTTAGTAACAAGCCATATATATAATGATCCTGTTATGACTTTCCTAGGGCTCTGCAATGTATTTATTGATGTGCTAGCATTTAATTCCCTGTTGGGCTTAAATCACTACTAATTACAGCTGGTCCTACATTTTTAGATATGCTGTTATGGTTGTTAGGCAGCTCCAGAGGCTGATGTGATACAGGATCTTCCCCAGTGTGAAATTGGTCTTTGAACTTGTTCTGAGCAAAGTCAAATGTTCTTGGTGCCAAAGCCTCAGTGAAGCCACCTGCTTTCACAGGCAACTATCTCTAGTAGCATCTTCACCATCAAACACATAATCTCTGAGACATGATAGTAAATCCTGGCAGTGGAGCAAGTGGAGGGCTCATATAGAGGTTTCTGAAGATCATTCTGCCTGCTGCATGTGCAAAAATGTTTGCTCCCAAATAGGCACTGATACACATAGGCCAAAGTAGTCATAAAATCCACCTCTGCATGCAAGGAAAGCAGTAATCAATGCTATACTCTATGGGGATGCAGCTGAACATGCTACATTTAACAATATACCTCCTGTTTATTATTTACTGCTACTGTATAACTTCGTGTAAACAGATATTTTATAAATTTCTGCTTATAACTATAAATAACATAAATGTAGCCTTTCCTGAATTGCTACAGTCTGTAAAAAGCCCTTTTAATTATTGTGAGAAAACGGTTGTAGGTAATCAGAGATTAGGGCTGCATGGTCAATTTGGCACTTTTTGGGGTTTGGGTTTTTTTTTCATTTTGAGGGTTTGGGTTTTTTTTCATTTGGGGTGGTTTTGGTTTGGTTTGTTTGTTTTGTTTTTTTTTTTGTGGTGCCATTCTAATGTTTTGTAATTTTAATTCTGGAATACTGTGAAGTTGGTGAAGGAGCATGTTGTCTGCCTTGAAAACGAACATTATGTGACCTCTAGTTATAAATCCTTTTTCAGTAAAAGTACCGAGTTTCTGGAGTAACTTAGTTTGTCAGAATTGTTGTAAATGATTGGTTTGTGAATTGTGCAGATGATCTTACCTATGCAGCCTTGTTTTTGACTTTTCTCTGGTTTGTACTGTTATTAAAAGTTTATTGTATTATAGAGCTGTTCAGATATTTTAAATATAAAGATGTATTGTTTCCATAATATAGCTATATGATATATGTTTAGGTAGTAGATGCATTAATTGGAAAGCTCTGCTTTGATAAACTGACAGTTTGCCTACACTTATAAGCAAAAATCATATTGCTTATTATTGGCTTAAGTCAACAGAGCATCCCTGAGAAGTTAAAATTGGACCAATTATAAAACAGTATAAAATTTGCACTTGTTAAACCACTGGATGTATGTTAGTACTTTTTTATTTTTTTACTGATTTGAAATTCCTATTTTCATTATGAAATTGCTAGGATTCTTAATTTATGACTGATTTTAAATAAGGTATTCTCATTATTATTATTATTATTATTATTATTATTATTATTATTTTGGTAATCGTAATGTAAGATGCAGCATGGTTTATGCAAGCAAAAAGCAAACTATTGGACATGAAAACTGGCCTCTTTTTTGAAGGTGTTCCACAAACCAGCAATATCTGAGAGATTGGCATGTACATACTGCTAGTTCTATTTGTGAGTGGTGTGACAGCTCTCCAACGCTTCACTGCTCTGACTTAGTCACATTGCAAAATTAAAATTCATTCGTGGATATTTTCAGAAAAAGTGCCTGATGTACTTCTACAGACACATGAGAACAATCCCTGACAGTTTGTTGTATAAAGCCATAAATGTACATAAATTATGTTAAAAAGGTTTTGTGTCCTTTCTTGTATACTGAGAATGAGATTTGTACCAGGATTCTACTTGTGATTAGTAATCCTTCTACCGAGATGTTGTCGTAATCGCTTTCCTCACCGTGTAATCTTTTTAATGATGATGATCCCATTTGGACAATCCTGATGGCATTAGCAATTTTATACAGAAAAATACCTCATGGTACCAAGTCTTGCCTGGCGAGATGATAACATTTAATGAGCAAACACTAACTGCAGAATAGTTAACAAATTTTCCATTACTTGGTATAAAGGAATTTTTCTCTCTTGGCATTGCTTCTGGATTTGGAACTGTAGCAGGTACAGGAACTTTAACAGGGCTGGGTTACCAGTGTTTAATCACAACCTAGTGTGCTAAAAGTAACTTGTTTACAAGTCTTTGAGACTAAACGCAAGAAGAATCCATGCCTGACTCCCAGGGCTCACGAGACATCTTTCTGTAGAGATGTGTTGTTACTGGAAGCTGCACAAAGCAGCATCAGACCATGTTGCCAGTGCTTCGACAAGCGTAGTTCAGAGAAAATGACAAAAAGTCCTGAAATCGTTTCAGAATGGGTATTTGTAAGTATAAGCTCTTAATAAAATTGCTATGACATGAGATGGTAATTAGTGTATCAGAATGTTATGTAATACATTATTAAAGAATAAAAAACAAAAAGGGGATGTTAACATCCATCAAACCACAGGAAAGAATTAGTCTTTTAGTCCAAATTACACGTTAGAACTAATGCTATTAAATGTGGGAGAGCAGGCCCAAGCCCTCTTGGCCCTCCTTCCCTGGTTTTTGCCTCTGCCCCACCTGAAGTCTGTACCTTTTCTCAGGGTAAGTTTTTTTCTTGCTGAACATTTGCCAGCCTGCCTGGTGCTGCTCCTTTAGCAGCCATGCTTTAGGCTGTGGTGATGGGAGTGCTGCTGAAGTGAGTAGGGAGAGCAGGAATGTCTGATTTTTTTTAATTTTATTTTTTTTTTAAATTTAGATTGTGTTTCAAAACAGAGCTGGAAGAAAGGATGGGAGGCTGCCAAAACAGACAGCCAATAACACCCACGCCACAGTTGTCTTGTGAGGCCCAGATCCCTGCTTGCCTGCAGGTGGGGAGGGAGAGGGGTGGCAGAGAGCAGGCTCTAAATGAATTGCTGGCAAAAAAAGCCAGTTTGATCTTAAAGTGAGCAGAGGTAGACCTAAAGAACATGAAAGAACTAATTGCATGTAAAAATAGGAATACTTAAAGATAGCTAGAAAATAATTTCTGCTTGTACTTTTCAGTTCTTTATTTTAGCTTTGCCCTTTTTTCTAAATTGTACGTTTTGGAAGGGTTTTTGCATGTTAGGGGAAGCTGAGGATATCTTCCCTGACATTTTCAAAAGCCTGACTTCTGGAATGAGAGGGTTGTAAGATCCAAAGATACTCTATTTGGGTGTTCATGACGCTGTTTTTGGAAAGGATGCTCATCTAATTGGTACATGACTAGTTACTGCTGTCAGGAGAGGTAGTCAAAGCTTGTCTCTTGGGAAGGGACTGGCTAGCAGTTTATGCCAATCTGGCAACAAGGGATTTGAATCTGCTGATCAAGCAGGAAAACCTCAAAGCATCTTTGTGCTCTGAGTCAGTTCTACATCATTGTAATAAACATGTTTTTGCGCAGAAACATCAACTGCTATGTCACCTCAGTTGATAATCCAGTTAACACTACAAATGACATTAGGTCTTGCAGCCACTCATTGTGCAGCTGATGTGCAAAGATGGGATTTGTGAAGATCCTTGGAAGGAATAACTTGCAGTGATCAGTGCCTGTGGTCATGCCCATTGCTGGAATTGCATGCAAATCCCTGTTCGTTACCTGATTATGTTTTGCTTGGGGTAATGTTCTGGCATGTGCCAAAATGATAGCTAAAATGAGGAGGCAGGAACAGGGCCCCATCTTATTTTATGTTCTCCTACTTGCTGTTGGACCCTGGGGCGTGCAGAAATTTTGCATATATTTTTTGCAAGTAGATTTCTTGTGGGGGTGTTTATTACTGAGATGATGGGAAAAGGGATGAGGGCTATGTGCACTGTAACTGGAGGAGCATTGCAGGAAGCTTCTTACGGGTATAATAGGGCTGTGGAGGGAAGAATCAGACAAAGAGCTCTTTCACAACTTGGAACCTCAGCATTTTACATCCTTCCTGTCTGCTCATCTGCAGTTGCTCATGCCATCCTTAAATGAAGAGGCTTTTCCAAGCAAGATGTGTTGAATGTTGGTCTCTTCTCCTAAGTAACAAGAAAAAAAGAGGAAATGGCCTCAAGTTGCCCCAGGGGAGATTTAGTTTGGATATTAGGAAAAATTTCTTCACCAAGAGGTTGTCAAGTATTGGAACAGGCTGTCCAGGGAAGTGGTTGAGTCACCATCCCTGGAGGTATTTAAAAGCCATGTAGATGAGTCACTTAGGGACGTGGTTTAGTGGTGGACTTGGCAGTGCTGAGTTAATGGTTGGGCTTGATGATCTTAAAGCTCTTTTCCAACCTAAATGATTCTATGGTTGTGTTTCTTTCTCAGTACCCTAGAGTGACACTACCTGAGCAGGCAACAGCCCAGACCTTGCACAAGCGCCCTGCTGGGTTTCCAGGGAACTATGTTTGGCAGGAATATCTAAATTGTTTCTGAAATACTCAGTCAGCTTTAGTCAAGTCAGCAGAGTTCATGGAAAAGCCCATTTTAAAAGTGTATATGCATTGGAAAGAGGGGAAGAGATGAGAAGTTCTGGGATGGTGAAGCATGTGAAGTGGTTGCTTTGAAGGATGAAGAAGACTGGATTTCTCTGGGGAAAGGGCTAATGTTGCAAATAAAGGAGATTTCTTTTTGTTGGATTTTGAAGTTGTGTCCAGGAGCAACCACAGAGAGCACAAAATCTTGGCTTGAGTTGTTGCTTCAGTTTTTTTGACCAGGTGAAAACAAGTGGTAAGCTGTGAAACCCTGTGAGTACTGGAGTTTCATTTCAGGAGTCCAAATAACTTACCACTTCCTGCTCCTCCCTTTCGTCCTCCTTCCCCCCACCGATTTATAACAGTTGAGTGTTCCTGTTTGGTTGGGGTTTTTTTATTCACCCTGCTCAGAGAAGTTGGACTAGGCAAATTGGACTGGGACTCTGTGTCCTTCTTGCACTCCCTGCAGTGATGGCTGAGCTGTGCTAAGGGAGTTCTTTTCCTCCTCCTTTCTCAGCCCATAAAACAGATCTCTCAATTTAACACCCAAATGACCACCAAAGCCAAAGTTCATTTCCAGGAGCTATCATCTGTTCCTGAATGACTCCAGGAGCCCTTTGAGGTGGCAAGTCTTGTCTGCTTGTGCCTCTCCTGCTGGGGAGCTTCTAAATTGAAAATAGCCTGGAGATTACAGGGAGTCCCTAGGAAGGGGCCTTGCCTTGGAGCCATTCAGTTGTTCCACTGCTGGCTCTGTCTCACCCATCCTCAGTGTCCTGTAACCCTCTCACTGACCCTTGTTGGTCTGCAAGGCAAGGCTCTCATAAGAGTGCTTTCTGAGTAGGGTTTCCACATCTTGTCCTGCTGTGGGCAAACCCTTTTGGTATAAGCACATCTGTCTGGAAGTTTATTTTCAGTATAAAATAAGAAATACAGCACTCTTTCCTACAGAGTCCTTGAGCAGCTGACTGTCTCCACCTCCGTGGTCCTGGTTTGGTAGGTGCAGAAAGGCAAGAGCCTGCTGGTGGCTGAGAAGAGTGCCAGGCAGATGGGGCTAGTAGTGATTAATTATATTGAGTATGCTGGACTCCCAACTGCTGGGGTCCTGCTGCTTAAATGGGTCCAGATATATTAAGTTAAAAAAATGATGATGCTGGTCTTTGGAAGAGGTTTCAGCATGTTTTGTGACTATAAACCAGCGGATATGATTAAGTGTTGATAAATCACTTATGCACAGGAATAATGCACAGGGAGAAGGGGAAAGTGAGTCTAGCACATATGGAACCATAATGAACTGTGGATGAGGTGTTACCACCATAAGAAGGATCTTGGAGTCATTGAAAGGATTTCTTGCAAGTCTCAGCTCACAATTAGCTGTGGAGAAAAAAACTCACAGGAGAAATAATAGTAAGACTAGCAGAGTCCTTATCAGAGATTAAATCTCAGAAAGGATGAGTGAGGGTGGGTATAGATGAGATGATAGGGGTTTGTAAAACTGAGTGCTGTGGAGAAGGTGAATAGGAAGAGATTAATCAGTATTTCTTGTGACACAGTTGGAGGCACCCAATGAAATGATCAGGCAGCAGGTTTAAAACAAACAAGAGGAAGTACTTCTTCACACAGTACATTATTAAAATTTGGAACTCATTGCCATGGGATGTAGTGGAGGCCAAAAATATAAATGGATTTTAAAAAAAATTATACTATTTAATAGAAGATATGTCCATCAGTGGCTACTAAATACAATGGTCCGGATGCAGCCTCTCGCTTCGGAAGTCTCTGAATGGCCAGTTGCTGGAAGCTTGGAGTGTGTACCAGGGAAGGGATTACTCAGTCTGTGGCTTGTCCCTTGTGCTATTTTCTCCTCTGCATCTACTGCTGGCCACTATGAGTGACTGGACATTGTTGTAAGTGCACCTTTTGATCTGGCCTTACAACAGGGGTTGTCTTCAGTCTTAGTTATGCTGGGAATAAGTACAGCCAGAAACAGATGCCTGACACCCTTCCGTGAGGAGGTTTCAAACATCCACGAGTCTGTTTCCAATTCTGTCAGTGGTCATGGACACTGTGTTGGGTGTCTTGCTTGATACCTCTCACTGGGAGGCATCAACTGAGATTATGCTCTCAACATAGTAAGATGTGATGTAACAGATGCAAAATATCTAGTTATATTCTTAAATTTTTAGGGCAGAAAACAATGCACAGATATTTGTCAGAGGAAGACATAGCAGGGAGAAACAAAATCTGTTCATCCCAAGCAGCTCTTCCCTAGCAGCTCTATGGAGGCTGTGCTAAGGGCAGGGATAAGAGTGTGTTTCAAATTCATCCTCCCTCCCGCACCCAGGGCTAGAGCACTACATTTTTTTGCTTTGCTGGCCAATAAGGAGTTAAAGTTATTCATGCGAGCATTTGAAAGCCTTTCAGAGGTACTCGGCAGTGATGCTGGATGGTGAGCCAAGCAGCACTGATCTAGAAGTAGTGGTGTGTCAGTGGCAGGAGGTTCTCCAGTGCTGAAAGCCGCGATCAGCCAGAAGAGAAATGTGTGTGAAATGTGCAGTTTTACTGCTTTTTAAAGATCTTAATGATGTAGAATGGAATTCCAGTGGAGGACAGAACAGCATTTTGTTGCCAGATCCACAGTTTGAGCTCTTTCCTTTGGGTGTTAATAGAATGACCCCAGGCTTGTTAACTGACAGTAAGTGATTAAGAAATGCTGCTAAAGATGAAGGAAAGGTAAGTCTTACCCTGCCCGGAGCTAAACCAGCCCATTATAGGACTTCATGTGAAGAGACACTGAGTAGGCATCGCAACTGAGTCTTGAATGCCAGCAGCTATAAATACTGTGTGAGAGTGAATATATGCTGTAGCTCACCAGTCAACATGCAGGAAATCACAGACTTCACTCAAGTGTTGAAAATATAATGCTAATGGACTACCATATGCATTGCAAACGTAGCTTTCTTTCCTTAGATCTGTGTCCAAAGCTGTTTCCTCTGTGAAGCTTTGAAATGTGAAGTCTGATCAATGCTGACTGTTCTGAAAACATTCAAAAAGAATTTTTAAGAAAGCTGTCACCTCTGTATGTTCCTCTTCAAGACTGAGTGGTTATTTTCTCTAAATTTCCACTTTTAAAAGAAAAGGGAGATACCTAAATCTCCATTAATGCAAACTGTAAGGTGTTTTAATTAACTTAATGTTTGGTACCTCAACTGACTGAAATGTGGACTTTGTAATGTATTTCAAATTGAATAATAGAGAACCATGCATTTTATAAAGCACTGTTAGGCTTTATTATTAAGCAGATCCATTTCCTCTTCCCTGTCTTTTCTCCCTGACCTTCTCCTTGGTGATAGGTTTGGCAATGGTTTAGGGACACCCAAATCATGGGTGCAATGTCAGCATCTGGGCATCCAGAGTTCCTTCCTGTTTGTATTGGCATCAGGTCTTATTTAGCAGCTCTTCTTTTGTGTGCTTTGATTAGCAGTGCTTGCAAGGTGTGGAGCACTTTCCGAACAGGATGAAAATATTCCTGTTTCTGAAGAAGCTTGCAACTGACAATTTGTAGTAAGCAGTAATTTCGTATGACTGGTTCTGAAGGCTTCTATGTGTCTCCTAAAATTTTCCTAGTTTGTCCTGAGCCCTGTTTTGACTGCATTAGCCATTGGCAACGTTAAGTGTATTGAGGTCATTATGAGAACTTCAGGAAGTTCTGTGCCAACCACTCCAGAAGCTGTGCAGATGCTCTGAGGCTACTGCATATCCAAAGTGAAATGCGAGCTTACTCCCTCTGAATAAAGTTAATTTGGAGGTGATGTGTTTCAACTACTTCTTTTAAAATTTATTTTTATTTATTTGTTCCCCTCATGCAATGATCTGCTGGTATTTACTCAGTCACTTACTGCAGCTTTGTGAAGAAGTTATGACTTCGTGTGCCTTTGGTGGGGTAGAGGGAACCCAGAACATAGCTGACCATGACAGCTCCCTTACTCACTGTTACTGCACATCGTCATAATTTGAGGAAGGCCTCATAATTCCGTAATTTAAGAGGCAATTGCATACCAACATCACAGTTGCCTTTTGCACATTAGTTAACTGAGTGATGATACAAAGCTGTTTCTGGCAGCCAAGGGGATGAAATCCAGCTGGCAGATCTGCTGGCGCAGGGTCTCAGTCAGCCCTGCACGCTCTGCGTTCCTGGGGCTGCTGTGCTAATTGCTGGAATGTGTCTCCTACCCACGGTGCAAGGGGAGAGCATGAACCCTGGCCAGCCAAAGCTTGCCTATCCCATCGCCAAACCCATGGCTGCCCCCAGCTCCAAAGGCTGCTGGGCTTTAGGTAAGTGGCTGCTTCTTCACAAGCACCCCTGAGCCCTCCCTGCTGAAGGCTGCATGTGGGGATCACAGTGGCACTGGTTTTATGGGGGTTTTTAAGGGTTTGGTTTACCCAGTTGGAAAATGCTCATAAAAGGGAGGATGTAGGGAGAATGGTCTCAGATTGTGTGTGTTCAGATTCTTAGAGGCTTCGGTGTTGCAGACATAATAAATTGTGCTCAGCAGCTGCAAGAGCAACCTCTAACTTCAGTGGCACTGGAAACCATAGGAAGACAGCATCTGTGTTTACTAGGGATGTTCTCTATCTGTTGAAAAGATGATCCAGTTCTCTAGGGGACTGTTATGACTTTTACAGCAGTAGTGCTTTAAAAATTCCTAAGTGTGATTTCTTTTAAGGTCAAGATACATTAACCATATTTGAAAATGATTAGCTTATTTCTCACTTGAGAAAGGATTCTGATATACCAGTAGGAACATACTTAATGATATATTTTGAGTTTTTTTTCAAGGCAACAAAAATATGGCTCTGATCAGTGATTTTTAAAAAAAAAAAAATCTCCATTCCTTCATGTTCTTTTACCTTATAGAAAGCTCTGAAACACATTTTATCTACACATTTGAACAAGGCACATCTTAGTTCCTAGGTTTGTGTGGAGAAATACTCGACTTGCTTTTAATATGACACAGTCCTAAAGAAGTGCCATGTTGTAGAGCATAGATGCAAACACCTTGACAGATGATGGAAATCAGGGAGGGCTGGGCTCCTGGGTGCCTGTTTCTTATTACATTCCTATGGTCCTCCATAGGAAGGTCTTTGAAGAGTTTTATATTCCTGCTTATCGGCGCTGTATGTGGCAGCATGGGGTCCCACCTGACTGAGTGTTGGAAAAAACTTCTCAAGGAAGTAATTTCTGCTTTGCAGTCTCTATGGTCTTTGTTGTGAAAAGGGAAACAGGCTGGGAAAAGGGGCAACAAATAAATGGATGGGATAGCACACTGGAAATCAGTTTATGATCCAAGTCTTTCACATTTGATTTTGATGGGCTTAGTAAGAAAGAAGCTAAGAGGAAGGAAAACCAAATGACATGAGTTGCAGGAAGGAAGGAAGGTAAATGAAAGGAGATGGGGAGAGGAGAGGTGAGGGCCAGGTGGAGAAAGAAATGGCAAAGGACAGACTCAGTTGCTGGTCAGCGCACAACAGAGAGACAGAGAGAGTTATCCGTCATTTGAACCAGTGGCTGAGCAAGATGTACCTGGTCTGAGAGCCAGCAAAAATTGCTGGGAGAGCATGTTCTCAGTCACAGGTCCAGACAAAGCCGCCTCCTGGCCTGTGTGTGCAATGTGACAGTGTGTGGTCTTTCTGCCAAAGCTGATAAAGCCAAGCCAATGAGCTTGAGTGAGGTATTCACAGCTAAATGAATAACTGTGTAATACCGTGGAGTGTATTTAAAGTCTTGTATAAAATTGTCTGGACTATATATGGAGATTATTTGGCCACCAGGCTGCTGGGAGACAGCTCCTTGAGGAGTCATTAATGGAATTTGTGTAGCTGATCAGGTGTGAACCATAAACATGAGCACATTGTCAGTCACTGGGAGAGTCTGACATCAGGCAGAGACATTATCAGTGCAAGCTTGGAGCCAGTGGAATCGAAACAGGGCAGATGGCAATGGAAATGGAGGTTTTTCGGAACCTAAAGCAGTCTTCAAAAGACAAACTGTTTCCTCAATCCCTAGGGCTACAAGCAGGCATATACCTTGGGCTTTTTTTCCAGTACATCAAATCTGATGCCAGTTTCTGCTAAATAAATCTTGCTATATCCGCTTCTAAATCTATGATCTATTTGCTCACAGGGTTGGGGTGGAGGAGATGAATTTGTGGTAGGTAGACAGTTTCCAGAAAATGGTGGGTGCATGCACACCTCAAAGACCTGTTGTCAAGGCTGGTTTTCTTTAGGGAAATTGGAAATGGGATTCATCTAGCCAAGTGCTGAGTTTTGGGACAAGGCTGTTCATTGTCTGCTAACCAGCAGTCACCTGCAAACACAAACAGCTGAGGACCTTTCAGCTCCATCCAAATCCAGCACCATCTGTGGCTCCACACGTTAGTGACCACAGAGCCTCAGAGCCTCTGGCTACTTGTCCTGGCCCTTTTGCTGCCCATGGAGGGGAGCTGCTCAGGAGCCGGCTCAGGGAGCTTATTCAGCCGAAACATAACATGCCAGAAAAGAGGTCTTGGAAATGACAGAGTTAGCAGCTGTGGCTAAGAGATGGAGCTGTGCTAGGTCAGCACTCCCCCCAAAGAAAGGCACAGGGAAACCCAGGCATTGCTATCCAGGCTAAAAGGCAGATGTTGAGACCTACACCACTGACTGTGCCTGTGAACACAAGTGACAAAGAGCACTGGCCAAGCAAGAAGGCTTTCACTTTTGTGAAAGCCCTGAAGGATCATGCTTTAAATATTATTTCTTCTATGTCAGTTCAGTTTTTTTTGGTCTGCAAATCCAGGTCCATTTCATTTACAGAACTACAAACAATGCTTCTACTCCAGAAACTTTGGAATAATTTCATAATTTTTATCCTGTTGCCATCCTATTTCATTTGAGAGTGACCTGGCTGCGGCTAAACAAATGCTGAAGACAAAAATTAAAAACTGGAACACGGTTGTGCATTTAGCAGCTTAAATTTTCCAACAAATGCATATCTGACTTGGTGTTTTAACTTATTCCTGGCGTAGAAAGTCCCCAGTGCTTCTTCTTTCAGTTCTGGTCTGAGAGGTCTAGCCCCATTTATGATGCTAGTCACCACATTCCCATTTACTTGAGAGAGTTCTTGACAATTGACATATCCTCTCTACTTACTCTCCCACCCTCTGGTACGCAGTTTAGGCTCCTACAGAAACTAGCAGAAACCAACATATGCTTAATTTGCAGTATAGAAGGATTTCTAGGAGGCCCTTTACTTTTAGACATGGATGGGTCTGTGCAAAGTAAGACTGTCTGCACCATAGTCCAATGCTCAAGTTTACTCTTAGCTCCTCATAATAATTTTGAAGAAAAAAGTCTGTTTGGAGGAGAAGGTTGAGACTTTTTCCTTCTCCCATTACTTTCCTTTGGTTTTGGTCTGTGCAGTGTTGTTACAATTTTTTGAGCCTGTGGTTGGTATACTGTGGATTTCACTGTCAGACCGTTGGGCTTTTCCTTGTAATGGACAAGGGCTTCACAAGCAGGTGTAGCAAGCTGCTGTTTCCAGTCCAACATCCTGTCCAAACTTTGGCTTTCATGGCTTTGTGATAAGGCATGAGCATGCCCATAACACACGATCCTTGAAATAGGTCACAGTTGAGATATTTTGCTGTGCTTTTATTAAACTGGCTGATGTCCCCAGTTTGAACTGTCTGGTTCTAGCAATAAAACTCAGCAGCTGTGAAGACTATCAGGTGCTGAGGGACCTTTAAGCATAGGTTAAGCCTGATGTCTTTAAGGCTGAGATGTTCAGCTTTAGAGACTTCATGCTATAAAACTGCATTTGTTGGAAAATTTAAGCTTCTAAATCCAGAAATGTGTTCCAGTTTTAAGGTCTCAGCTTCAGCATTTGTTTAGCTTCCAGCCATCTCACTTTTAACTGAAATGGGCTGGTAAAATAAAAAGAAACAAAAAAACCCAAACCAACCAAAAAAAAAAAAAA
>VZTN01030915.1:218695-242808 GCA_013400515.1 Erpornis zantholeuca
AAAGAAAAATTACTCTGGAGCTTCTATACCAAACCTATGGGGCCACCTACCTATTTCACAGGAGATGTTAACAGGTTAGTTAATGATAGCTTATAAATATTTTGAGCTCTTCAGATGAAAATACATATGAATGCCTAAATGTTGTTTCTACAGAGGCTGTTTACTTAGGCTAGAGCTTCCCTCTCACCTTTGTGCACACTATTAAATGGAGGCCTGTATGTTAAAGAGCCTTGCACGGGAAAACTGGAGGAGCCCTTTGGCCATCCCCTGATATTTTTGAGGAACTGGGCTGGCAAACACAGCAGGTGCTTAAGCTAACTTGGAGTTTTGGACTCAGAGCAAACACAGGGTTAAAAAAGTGCCTAAAAATCCCCTCATCTTGCAATCTTTTTTTTGGTTTTGTTTTGTTTTATCACCTGGCACGACAGAAAGCAGCCAGACCTCCTCTACTCTGAGCAACTTTTCTTAGTAACACTATCCCTCTCCATGTGTCAGCTCGACCATTTGTCAGTGTTTGGGATTCTTGTTAGGCAGCTGTTCTTATTTGGTTTAA
This sequence comes from Erpornis zantholeuca, assembly GCA_013400515.1. Taxonomy (NCBI): domain Eukaryota; kingdom Metazoa; phylum Chordata; class Aves; order Passeriformes; family Timaliidae; genus Erpornis; species Erpornis zantholeuca. The sequence goes on from VZTN01030915.1 coordinate 219,249, forward strand.
CAGTGACCCAACAAGTCTGAGTTTTCTGCTGGACTGAAGAACAGATTCCATTTTATAGTCTGAAAATAGCCATGTCTATTTTCTATTTCTTTTCCCATTGCTCTATTTTCTCTGTTTCTAGGGCTGCCAGGAGAGTGAGAGTCCCAGACCCAAACTAGCATGGACAGGTTTAGCTGATAATTTGCTTCTTGGTCACATATAGGACTGTAATAGCCCTTGGCTGGATTTCAGAAAGCAAAGGTGTGCAATTCAGTGGCAGCTCCACCCCAGACAGAGATGAGGGAATTATTCTCCCTAATTTACAATAGCAAGAGCAAGCGTCCCCTTCCACAAAGTTGCAGCACAAGATGTGAACTGGCCCAGGTAATTCCTGCCTTTCATTTGGCCTCTGCTTCTCACCAAGGCAGAACCTGAAGAGCAGAAAAACAAGCAGCAGGTGTGAATGTTTTCATTAGAGATGTTAGGCCAGCATTTGTAGGTATCTTCTTAAAGAAATCCCCATTTTTGCCAGGAGCCTGGACAAACCAAGAAGAACTGCTGGCAAGATCTTATATCTAGTTACTGAGAAAAACAATTTAAATGGCATTTTTATATATATTTCTGCTGTTGCTCTTGTCCCTCTAGATTGAGGAAAATGGTCACTGCTTCACAGGGGATCAATAAACAGTATCAACTAACTTTGCCAATTTTTTTAATACTATGTCAACAAACTGGTGACTCTTCACCATTCTAAGTGTGTAGATGTAAACTACTGCTGTGCTAAAGCAAGGATCTGCTTGGTGAATCAGAGAATCACCAAATCATGGAATGGTTTGGGTTGGAAAGGACCTTAAAGATCATCAAGTTCCAACCCCTCTGCCATGGCCAGGGACACCTTCCACTAGACTAGGTTTCTCAGAGCCCCATCCAGTCTGGCCTTAAACACTGTCAGGGATGGGGCATCCACAACTTCCCTGGGCAACCTCTGCCAGTGTCTCACCACCCTCACAAGAATTTCTTCCTAATATCTAATCCAACCCTATTCTCTTTCAGTTTAAAGCCATTCTCCCTTGTTCTATCTCTGCGTACCTTTGACAAAAGTCCCTCTCCAACCTTCTTCTAGCCCCCCTATAAGATCTCCTCTGAGATTTTTTCCAGGCTGAATGGCCCAAAGTGTTGTCCCAAACATGGGTGTTTGTTACCTGGTGCACGGCACCAACTCACACACCAAGGCAAGCTATTTCCACTTTTTATTCTAGTTTGTGCAAAGTAGGGAGCTGGGTGGTAACCCACAAAGCATTGGCTCCCCAGGCATCAAAACTTTACACTATTTATACATTTTAACAAATGCATCAGCATTCATTGGTTACAGATTACACAACTTTTTTTATTAACTATTACTCATCACCCCAGTTTGTAGTTATATCTCCCACTTCTTGAGCTAATTATCCCACCTTCTAAGTTCTTTCCTCCATCACTCTGATTGATCATCTTCATGGCCTTCCTCTGGGCTTGCTCCAGCAGGCCCATATTCTTCCTTTGTTGGTGGCCGCAGAGCTGGATGTAGCATTCCAGATGGGATCTCTCTAGAGCAGGGCAGCAGGGTAGACTCACCACCCCTGATCGGCTGGCCATCAAAGAAAGCGTCAGAAAGACACCAACAGCCCAGACCCAAGTACACTGTAGTGAACAGGTATCTCCTGCTTGCTCGTTTCTGGATCAAGATCCAGTCATAAATGTAAAAACTCTATATTTGTATAACATAGATGTGTTATGTATTTATATATGTGTACCCAAGCACAGGTACAATGTTCATCTAAGCCTGCACAGTATCACCATTGTTATGTGACAATAGTCAGTGAACCAAGACTGAAGGTTTAAATAAATGGGATTGCTCACGTGAAGAATTCAAGCCCCCTTGTAAGGAATTTAGCCAAGTGTATATTGATGGAAATCCAGAAGGAAGCACGGCAGCAGCACTGCCTCACTGTGTGATGCAGGCCATGGGACTTGTCACAACAGCAGTGCAACTTCTGCCCCTGATTTAGATACCTCTGCTGGAGGAAATCTACTCTGACTCTTGATGCGTTGTCCCAGTGCTGTCAAAAGTGAATCTGATCTCCAGTTAGGCTGGGTGAGTTATCTCCCTCCCAGCTTCAGATCTCTGCATGAGGGGTGCTCAAGCTTGTTTCCCTCCACCCCAGATTCTCTCTCTGGTAAGAAAAGACCTGTGGGCAGCTTTGGGCTATGATTAATTTCATCCAGAGTTAGCTATCTAAAATGGATGTAGATGAACTGCATCCTGCAAGACCCTATTTTTGTCTGTGGGCTATAATGGGAGTCGAAAGTAACCACCCCTTCAGAAGGTTCTGCATCAGTTGTCTCTGCCTTCAGCCTGTGAATCTTGTCCTCATATTTTCTGACAGAGTGGATGAATTCCTGTTCCTTGGTAAAGTCTCCTTTCTTTACCTTTTTGAGGAAAAGTTTGGAGTGATTGGTTGTAATCTTCATAAGGCACACCTTTAAATCTCCTTGGCCATTCTTTGAGGTCCTTTCTGGTTTCCTTGACATCAGAAGTAGGTGCACTGAAGCAGTATTGGTCCTATGATTCCCACAATGGATTTAGTACAGATCTGCTCAAAGACCCAAAATTTGCATTTGTGTTTTGGCCAAAGTGCAGCACTGCAAGTTTTCTATCAAATCATGACCCATGATTGGTCAGAGCCATGGATGCCTGAGGGGATTCTCTGCCTGTGGAGCATCCCTTAAGACTGTTGCTTGATGGCTATTGCCATTGACATTTTGACGATACGTTTTTGATTAAACTTACCACACATTTTATTGATTTCTTCATCTTCTGCCTTTCCTGTGCAAATGTTGGTGCCCATCAAAACCTTTTATTTATATTTAAGCTGTTCTACCACCCCTATTACTGCTATAAAAAACTGTCATGGTAGGACATCAATTTATTTGATAGGAGTTATTTTCCATAAATACATGTTGATTATCATTATCTATATATAATTCTACATAGTTCTCAATCCTTTTGTCAATTGTGTTGATATTTTACTAGGGTCAGCATCAGATAGAATGGAGTTGACCTATTTATTTATCCATTAGCCTGGGGTACTAATTTGACATTACAATTTGTCCACGCTCTTCCTCTTTACCAATTTTCTTTCACCCTTGAGTGCTGAGGGTTTTTGAAATCCTGATGTGTGTCTGTCTGTAGCTTGCCTAGCACCTTGCCTAGCACAGCACTAATATTCTGACTGGAGTCACACAGAAGTTATGGTACAAATTAATCAGAAATATAAGCATTTGGGCTGCCTTGATTATCCTGCTCAACAAACATTTTTAATGCTAAAGAGTTGTAGTGTTAGAGGTTTTCTTCCTTTGGTAACCTGAAAATGCTGGGTGGGAAGCTTGGAAACCTGGCTTTAGAATGTGAGCAGTGATAGTGAGAAAAGTTGTTGTTTGTCTGCAGATCCGTAAAAACGAAGTTTAGACAAAATTTTTTAAGCCATAGGTGGACTGTCTGTATTATTAAAGCCTAAGTTAATGGTTCTTAAATTGCACTTTGTGGATCTTAATAATCTCTGAGGCCATGCTAAGTACATGCTTTGTATTTCAGTGGCATGTCAGATTTGCCACTTGCAATGTGACATCTTCAATTCTGTGAACTGGGTGTAATCCACCTTCTTCAACCCCTTTGACTGCAATCTCCCCTTGTGAACAGGATCACAGCATACTGATTTCTTCTCTGAAATACTCCTCAGACCATCAGATATGATGAACTCTGCTCCTACACTTCTCATGACTCTGAAATAGTCCATGGGAGAAAAAAACATCCAGGGACCTGGGTTTGCTTGGTGGTTGTCTTAGGACCTATGGATGAACCAGAATGAGTTGAGTGTCCTTAGCTGTTTGAAGCCCAAAGACTCCTGCAAAACAGGCTTAATTATTGCAGTCACTCAGAGGCATTGAAAGGCATTGCTGTTTGCTGTAAAAAATGGGTGTGGACCAAGATGTGCTGCTATATTTTTGTAGAGGTAATTAAGGGGCCATTTACAATGTAAACAGTCCAAATAAATTTGGCAGAGTCTCTGCCAGAAGCTAGGTAGTGAAAACTAACCTTGCTTATGTTAGCCCACTGACTACATTAGTTTATTGTCTTGAATTTAAATCCTTTGCAAAGGATTTAATTATGTTGAGGATATTGGCTTTTTAGTAGTGCCTTTGGGTTGTAAGGATGTATCTGGCTAAAAAAAAATTTTAGAGAAAGGAATAAACCTACAGACCTGTCTGACTGGTTGATCTTGGAGGCAGCACAACTATCTAAATGAAAAATATCCTTCTAAGGATATTTTTTTGATGGAAATGGAGTTGTTTAGTGGGAGGAAATGGATAGTATCTTGTGGAGGTTATTGCCAAGGTCCTTCTCTTATTCACACAATCAATGTATTCCTAGCTCTAGGGAAAGGTGCTCCACCAAGCATGGCTAAAATCCAGGAGTTATTTCTCTGGGAACAATAGGATATTCAAAAATGTCGAGAAACCTGTAGAGGGAATGGAACATTTGCTCTCCAGGATAGTTGTTTGTGAACAGCTTGGGTGCTGTGGGAGGATCCAGGTGTGTCTCTGCTGGCAGGAGCTAAAGCTCATGTCACCCTGAACACCTACACAGCAGGATGTTCTTGCCAGCCAGGGACTCCAGTTCTGGAGTGAAGCCACTGAAGTTGGACTTGTGTTGTGTACGTGAATCAGGTGAACTCTTCCCATGGTTTGGCAGAAAGATCGAGGGATCAGGGAGAACCTTTGGGTTTAGGGTGAGAACTTGCACAGCCTGGGTCTCTTCCAGCTCACAATGTAGAATGTCCATTCCCACATCAACACCCCAAAATCAGATTTTAGCTCTGGTGAAGAGGTGATGGAAAAAGCAAACCAGGCAATGGAAAGGTCATACAGGGCCTCCAAGAATCTGCTTTGAAGTGTGTGTTGGTGCCTGGCAAACAATACTTTGAAAGTCTACCTGTGCCCAAAGAGGAGATTAGGACCACCTTGATGCTGATTTTTGAATAGAGTATCAGCCAATGGCAGAATGTTGGGAGAGGCGATTGAAAAAACCCCTACTCTAAAACACAGAAATAATTTTGAAACTGAGAGCTTGCTGGTGCACATATTGCTCTGATGTGAATTTTATGTCTGCCTGTAGATCAGAACAGGAAGCAAGGCTTTGAGAGCTTCTGTAAGAAAACCTCAAACCTTTTGATGGTAGTATAAATGTCAAGTGTGTTATAAGAAGGAGGAAAGTACCAGACTCTGTTCTGTTCAAGACAATAGGGACTTTATAACATTACAGGAAGCTGCATATAAAAATTATAGAGAAGTTAAAATCTGTGGTATTAATGCACTGTAATAATGGAGGTCTCCTAACATTCAGTTTATCCCTCTTTCAGTATATTCCCAGGCACAAGCAGTATCACACTGTTTGAACTGTGGAAAGTAACTTGTCATTTTCAAAAATGACACTTAAAGAAGATTTTCCCCCAAGTTCCAATCCTCCCTATTAAAGAGGTTGAAGCAAAAGAGTGAAAACCAAGCTCTTATGCTTAATTGTACATCAGAAAATTTGATCAGTAGAAGGCATTGTCGATAGCATCTGATCTTGAAAAAAAACAGAACCAGTGATATTAGAAGGACAGAGTGGGAAGGCAGGCTATGTCTGGACACTGCACAAGTGGCAAGCTGGTAATTCTTCACATCTCAAAGATGTTTGAATTAAGCAGGAAAGTAAAAACTTCTGCCTCAGATCTGGACGTGTGCTGAACATAAAAAGGTAAGATTGCTTTATGCTTGGACATGCTGTAGGAAGGTTAGAATAAGAAGTGACCCTCAAAATGGTTCAGCAATCTTCTACTCCTTTGCTGCTGGCCTTGTACCAACCATCTCTGATTCTGTCTTGGCTGAGCTGAAGCAGAACCTATTATAGTCTACCCAAGAATAAATTGTCTGTAGATAATTAGACAGTGGAGAAACTGAATTATAAAGTACAAGTATATCCATGGGAGAATATATTAAGGAGTCCTGAATGGCTGTCCTATCTTATTCAGCAGCCAATTGTGTGTTTTTGTTCTTCGTTTCTTACCAGAGATTGTTGCTGGGGATTTCTGAGTTGATCATGTACATGGACCAAATGCACTATATTTAACATTTCAGGGTTTTTGTTCCCTATTTTATACCAGTAGTCCAATGCTGACTCTGTATAAAGATGGATATGTGAAATTTTAAAAAACAATTGAGTTGTCTTTGCAAGCTGAGAGAAAAAGAGTAACAAGTGATATGGACCAGAGCCCACTGGGGCAATTTCTAGATTTAATTTTGTTGCTGTTCAGTGTTTATCCAGTTTAATGAGTAGTAGACAGAGAAGTTATCCTGTAAATTTAAGCAACATCTTGTCCTTCTAAAAACATTTATTTAGGAGCCCAAGAAGAAAACCCCCTTTTTCAAGCATTATCCCTTTCCACTAGCCTTGTGAGAGCATGACAGCTCTCCCACACCTGTAAATATGAGAACAGTACATGTGGTGAGTAGGAAATTTCCTGAATTACTGGTGAGCACTAGGCTAAGCTGTTGATTACAGCTGTCTTGTGTTCTCACCACAGGAATAAGTGCCAATCTGCATGCCAGGCTGTAGCAGGGCTTAGGATCCCCAGTGCTCCTTTTCTGTGTATAAAGATTCTTACTGATTATTTACTTCTTTCTGACCACATTCCTCTTTGTCATGGGAGATGTCTCCTTGGTGGACTCAGTTGCCTGCTTTGCACTGCTTCTTGGTCATTTTTGTGTCTTTATTGCTACTCCCTAGTGACCCTAGTGATGCTCAGAAGGGGAGGCACTGGCAACTCTCTCAAAGCTTGCTTGTCTCTGCCTGCACTCACGGTAATTAATAGTATCACAGAATTGTAGAATATTCTGAGATGGAAGGGACCCACAAGGATCATCAAATCCATCTCCTGGCCCTGCACAGCACCATCCCCAAGAATCACACCACATGCCTGAGAGTGTTGTCCAAAGGCTCTTGAACTCTCTCAGGCTGGTGTTGTGATCATTTCCCTGGGAAACTGTTCCAGTGCCCAACCATCCTCTGGGTGAAGAACCTTTTTCTAATATCCAACCTAAACCTCCCCTGACAGAGCTTCAGGGCACTCCCTTGGATCCTGTCACTGGCTGTGAGAGTGAAGAGATCAGTGCCTGCCCTTCCTTGTCCCCTCACTAGGAAGTTGTAGAGTATGAAGAGGTCTCCCCTCAGTCTCCTCCTCTCCAGGCTGAACAGACCAAGTGACCTCAGCCACTCCTCATTATGGCTCCTCTCAAGGCCCTTCACCATCCTTGTTGCCCTCCTTTGAACCATCTCTAATAGTTTAATATCTTTCTTACATTGTGGCACCCAAACCTGCCCCCAGCACTGGAGATGAAGCTGCCCCAATGCAGAGCAGAGCTGGACAATCCCCTCCCTTGCCTGGCTGGAGATGCTCTCCCCAGGTCTAGACCCAAACAGTCAAAGGGGTAGTTCAGGGAGCAGTAAATTCCAATGCAGCTCCCAGCTGACACTACTGGGACTTGATAGTGGGACTTGATGGTGTCTTGTTGTACATGTGTAAGTTCTTCTCTGAACTGTGTCTCTTGTTGGTAGGGAAGGAACAGCAGAGACTAGAAAAAAGAGCATAATTTTCAAAATCTGTTTTGAAGCCTTATAAAACCAGGCTTCTTTTAAGTCCAAGAAATTTAACTTCACAGAAATATGATCATTTACACTTGTGACTTGAGCTTTATCATGTCAGCAACTTGCACTTGCTTAGCATTGCTTTCCTAACTGTGCTGAATCTCTGTATCTTTAGCTTTTATTAGTTAGATCAAAATCCTGGTGCCTGGAGTAGGATTTGTGTAGCCAAAGAGTTAGGAAGATTGAAGTCTGGATAATCATTATTATTTCAGGTCTGCTTTCATGCCTTCAGAGGTCATAAAAATCATCCCTTGCCACAGATATTATTTTTTACACAGTAAAAAGAAAGATTAAAAAGAAAGATTAAAGTAGGGTTGTTTTTTTTTTTTTTTTTTTTTTTTTTTTTTTTTTTTTTTTTTTGTCCTGGACTTAGCCAATGATTTCCAGGAAGTATGTTTCCCTTTCTTAAAACAAAAACATGGGGTGATTGAAATGCAGGGTATCATTTTCATATTTTTAATTTCCTACTGCAGCTCACACTGCAGCAATCATACTTTGGAGCTCCTCAGATCATAGAGATTTTGATAACATAAGAGATATGCTCGAGATCTAGTCACGCTTGAGTTAAAAGGATGCAAACTGTGCCTAGCAAACATGGCATTTCCATAGAAGATTTGAATTAGTTTGCTTTTATAGTGCTTTTGCAAAACAGGCACACAGAACCACCTCACAAGCAAAACAGGGGCATCAAAAAGACAATATATCTTCCTTCCTGAGGCAGATATTTCAGGAGTTGGGGAAACACAGCTTCCTGTGTTCTCACATGGATTTAGATAATGAAAGTCTTGCCTGATTCAGAAAGAATAGAGCATTTCACAGTTGCTTGAAAATGTTAAGATGTTACTGTACAATGTTCTGTGGCATTAAATGGCCAGATGTAGTGAAATCTTCTGTGTACATGTCCTAGTAAACAATCAAAGCCCTCAGGCTGTGACTGGTCTTTTCACATTGTACTCAGGATGGGATGGGAGGAGCTGGAGGTGAGTGGCAGGTGGGAAAAAAAATAGAGGCATGGTAATAATGAACATAAAGAGGTTAGAAATGGCTGGTTCATTTCTATTCTTTTAAAGATGTGATTATAGACAGGGCTTGCAGCTTTGGTTATCATTAAAGTCATGTGGTACCTGGCAGCTCAATATTATGTTTTTGATTATTACTCACGTTCTCAAGGCTCAACCAGGCAGGCTGAAATTTTCATGCAGTGTGCTGCCATAAGGTAAGTGTAACAGCCAAAATGAAGCCAGAATGGTGCTTTTTTACCTCCAAAGAGGAATTCAGGTAAAATTTAAAACAAATTAAAATTCGTTATTATTCTAGCATTTTTTTTAATGCTCTCATTTTCATTCTTCCCTCTGCTTTGTAGGAGACATTCAAAATACTGTAGGAAATTGTTGCTTTTCTCTAAAAAATGGCTCTTTTCCATCCCTCTGAAAATCTCTCCAAGTATATTCAAGTTACAAGTCATGTGAAATATGCATTTTGCACAAATTTGCACAGCAGAAGCTTGCAGGTCTTTTTAGAATTCAAATCTCCTGAAGACACCTTCCCGACTGGCCAGCTTCCAGCCCTGGCAATGTCCTGGTGTGCACACTCCATCCCTGCAGAGCATCTGCATCTGTGGTGGGCTGGGAAGCATCTCCTGTGACGGTGTCCTGAGCTGCTGTGGACAGCTGCTGGAAGTGAGAACAGAATGGAGAGCAGCTCTCCTGCGCATGATCTTTTCCTGATGCCACAGTGGTATGTGGGAGAAAGCTGTCTTAGCAAATATGGGGAGGTTTATGCAGAGCTCAGCAGGTCAAGGCGGCAAGAGGGGAGAGAAACAGTGTTGGGAAGCTGAGAAATTCAGTTTAAGTGGATGAAGGATTTAACACAGAGGGAGGTGTATGGGAAGAGAGCTAGAGTCAGCTCTGTGGCTGAAGAGAAGGAGAGGGACTGACTTTACAAGGAAAACTGTAATCAGTGAAGTCCAGTGTCCAAGGCTGGGTATGTTCCTCTCCACGTGAATGAGAAGGCTGAGAGGCTTTTCTCTTCAGCCAGGATCCTGACCTGGGAAATGTTTGCTCCTTCTGAGGGCCCTGGTAAAGATGCCCTAGGCAGGCATACTGTGCTGCTTCTACTTCAATGTAACCAACTTGTTTTTCCCAAGCATGTGGGAACATGGAGAACCTCAACCCCTCATACTAGTGTGGATTTGGCAGTATGATCTCTGAACACCTGAGGGTTTCTCAGTGCAAGATGGCAGCATTACAGTACTTGGGGAAAAGAGCAGAAAAGGCAGTCTTTGACTGGAAATGGATTTCTAGACCTCTTGAAATATTTTCATTACTGCTGATGCGTGTGTGTAAGAGAATTGGGAATTTTTGTCTTTCACTTGATTCACGTCAGAGTCTTGCTGGAAAGCAAAACACAACACAGCTGTTATCAAGAGACTTGGGTTCATATTCAGCTGGAACATTTGGTGTGCACGGGGGTGAGCAGTGCTGAGACAGCATTGCATCAATGGCACTGCTTGTCGGGCTCGCACGTTGCCTCTCAGCATCAGGCCTGAGACAGCTTCTGGATAAACAATTTGTCCTGTCTTTGAGGGCATTGCCATGTCATGTTTCTACCTGAACAGAAGCACGACCTTGCTGAAAAACAGCTGCTGAACTTGGGTTAATGGCAAAATCACGGATCTTTAAAGCAACTGCAATCAAAAAATTGGCTCCGAGCAAGTCAGCCAAGGTGAAGTAAGGCTGCAGCAGTGATTTTCTGGTGGGAAACTGGGTTTATTGAGAACGGGGTACCTCTAATTTTAATGGGTGGTCCCTGTTTAAATTTTCTTCTCCCATTTCCTTTTTCCCAGTTCAACAGAATTAGAACTGATGTGTAAAGTGCTTATATTACTAGGAACAACAGTAGGAAACCCTTTGTTAACCTTAATTTCCCATCTAATATTTCTCTGCAGCGTCAGCCAGTCTCCAAGGCAATAGGGCTGTTGACAATAACTCCAAATTGCTATGTAACTGTTAGACTGTGCAGCTTCTAAAGAGCAATTTGTTTATTTTGCCCCTGCTCATTTGTTGATAGTTGGTGGGCTTTTTCTTCTTTTCCGTAGAGATTGTGGAATATACAGAATTTCTCACACTTCTCAAATGTTAAGTAAATGGGAAACCTGAGTTTCCTACTTAAGAAATGGTACATTTTTATCAAGGGGTAAATCCAGCAGGTTGCTGAGAATCTCCTGTAAAACACTGAGAGACTCCTGCACTTTTTAGGAAGCCAGGAGAATGGGAGAGTACTCAGTACCACAGGAGTTACACAGTTACTTGCAGAATCTAGACTTTGTCATTTAAAATGAAATTATAAGTTAAGTAGAAACCCTACTTAGCAGCATAAACCCCTGAAAATGTCCAGCATGATACATGGATCCATTTCTGGACAGTGTGATGGTGGATTTGAGGGCCCAGGTGGCTCTACAGAATGTACCCAGAAGCAGCACAAGTATCTGCATCTGTAAAACTCCCTTGGTAATTACAAGACTCCAAAATGTTTGCTCAGTTTTGCTATTTTACGCAGATATTTTGATGAAAGGACCACAGCAGTTCATGAAGGAAATGTTCAACTCAGTGAAACGTCAACTTTTCTAAATGTATCTGGTTCATCAATTGTAGTCTTCCAACAGAGCCTGTGTCATTTTCCTCACCACCTACCTATGGCACCTGCTCTCCAGGGCTGTTGGTGTGATTTTTATTCTCCTGGCAGTGGGAAGTGTCAAGACTTTGAAACTATCATGTTTATTTTTCCTTCAGAAATGGTGAGAAGGTGGTCTGCTCAAGATGTTTCATCCATTGCTACTGTATGAAAGCAAAGCAGAACAGGTTCTATCTCTGTGTCAGAAGAGCTCTTCCACCCCCTGAAAAGTAGCAGGTGAAAGAGGAGCGAAGCATCTAAATTAGAAGTCAAAATTGTAATTCAAGCTCCATCCAACTCCATGAAAAGAGTGCAGCTCCACAGGAGAGATATTTGGATGAAAGAAAACACAGCATTTTGGTATTTTACCTCTTCTTATTCATTAAATAGATTTATGAAAGCTGGAAAATTCAAGTTTGGGTTTTGGAACATCAACAAGCTCTTGTCAAGAAGAAATAAAATAAATAATCATAAAAGAAAAAGATTCAATGTAAGAATCATGACAAGGTTGAAATATCCATTTGCTTCATTCCTGAAGGAAAAAAAAAGTGAGGCAATTCATAGAAACAGTGACTCAGAGCAGTAACAATTAGTGAAAGAAGCAATTAACTTATGATTTGTCTTTTTTTCCTGTGTGTTCTCATGTTTAGGTAAAGTATATTGTTCTTACAAATGTTGAACGGACATTTATCACATCCTCTGTCATAATTACTAGTGACAAGTCAAGCCTGAATGAAAACAAATGGAAGAAGTAAGTGTTTATCTCACTGTGAATTCTTTCTGATAATGTCTCATGAAATTCTTTCCATCTTGTACTTGCGGAAACTGGAGGAGCATTTTGACTCTGGGTCATACTGACTGAACTACTGTCGTTGATTGGAAAGCATCCCCTCTAATTCCCTCAACAGTAGAAGAAGGAGGTCAGTTTCATTCCCAGGAACTTTGCACTTCCATTGTTTTCACACATTTTTTAAACCTGAATTGCACTTAGTTAAATTGTGCAAAGCACATAGTCAGTCCCTCTGGTCTGTTCATAGAACACCCAAAATATCATCAAATTTTATACTGGGGGAATTAAGCCTGGATGAACTTCCTCCCAGTATGAACTGTTTTGTTTCAGAAAAGTACAAGAGGAGATCAGATTCCCTCTGATGGGAATTCAAGCTGAGAGGTGTGGAACCATGTTTTGAGGATTGCTCCAGTGACCTAAAAGGTGAGAGGACCTGAAACCTCTGGAACTCCTGCTCATTCACAGCCTTTCCTTCTAGTGGTGAATTGATTCTGTGAGTTGATATCAGCAGAGGAAGGAAACAAATCTGTTTGGCAGAAAAGGATATTAATTATGTTACCATGTGTTTGCTTCTAGAGACTAGACTGGCTTAAGAAAAAGAAGGATTTAAAGGGGAGACCTTCAGAAGAGCCTTATAGTGGTCACTCCTTCTGACCCTTGAGAAAAAAATGCCTGCAGATTTCAGTTGCAGTTCTATCCTAAAGATCCTGAACTTCTCCTATATTTCTGAAGCCAACTGGCCCTTCAGGGCAACCTGAATCTCAAGGAAAAGGACCCCAAAATTGCCTGAAATAGTTTTCTGAATTATTAGATGAGATGCTTGAGGATTTTTTTTTGTAATACTCTAAGAAGTTTTGCATTAAGTACAGGTTGCATCAACACTTCCCACAGGTTTAAGAAACGTGAGCATGAGCACTAGGTAGTGTGTCTAAAAACAAGGCTGTTTTGTGAGAGTCGCTGGAGATCACTGTAAGGAGCGCTGGGACACTGTAGGTGTTTCACTGTGGGGAGATCTGGTGTGTTCTTGTGGATCCTGTGAGCCCTCCAGGGCTTTCATTAACTCTTCATTGCAGGGCTACTCTCCAGAACATGGCTGTTGGACTGGGGGAATGCAGAGACCAGGGAGAAGAAGCAGAGGAACAGCTGATGGATGGGGAAGGAGCGCTAGTGACTGGATGTTATAGGCAGTTGCTTTGAAAGGAAAGGACAAACTCACAGACAGGCCCAAGAAAGCTGCTTTTCACCTACAAAATGTGCCAAAAAGGTGAGTTACTTCCATCTGCTTTGAAATCTACCAATCAACATGAAATAAATTGCTACATTAACAGATTTCTTTGGCAATTGATCTAAAGCCAAGTGCCTTAAACCCTCTGCAGTTTTAAAAGTCCCAGGAGTTTGGTTTGGGCTCATAATTGTTGAGCACATCAGTGGTAGAAAAAGGTCTTGTCTGTCCTCAGCATATTAAAAAATGTACTTGATGTCCTTTTAGTATCTATAAGTGCTGACTTTATATGCCTTATTATGGGATGGGGTGGCTGAGGTGAGGATGAGAGAGTTGGGAGCCCGAGTGTGGTTTGAAACTGCAAGGAAATCAAGTTAACAAGGCAACTGTGATTGAGATGCCAGTTTGAGCAGATTTGGTGAAGATTCTATACCCACAGCATGAACATAAAATCTGAGTTATATCCAGCACAGTGGGCTATTGTGTAGCAGCAGGATCAGGTAGGTCAGATGGTCTGTGGGTGATTGTGGCTGGACCCCATAAGGTGTCTGTGGTAAAAGGAACCACCTCTAGGACTCAGTTCCTTGTCTTAGTGTTTGGGATCTCTGTATAACACTACCCTGTTTTGGGGGAATCACTGGTTTGCAGAAATTTCATGCCTTTAGTATACAAGGGCAGTGTGAACATTATTGGAGGTGGTTCTAATATTGTTTTCTTGCATGCTTTCTTTTTTTTCCTGCCTCTTCTTTCTTCAGGCTTGCTTGAGAGCAGCTCAGCGATTCCTCCCCTGGCATTCATTTGCTCTTGTATTCAGCACCTTGAAGGTGTATTTATGCCATTGGTCATGAAGCTTTGCCAGGTCAAGACCTGCTTCTGGCCCATACATCAACATGGGGGGAAGTGTATGGATGCATCCCTGGATGCTGGTGTGGAAAGGGGTCCTCAAGGCTGGTAGCCAGCAGTTAGAAAGAGGCTCCAACCAAACTCCCAAGCTGTCATGTGCACAAGGGGACAAAGACTGAGCATGAGCCTCTCATCTGAAAAAGCCAACTGCTGTTTAGTTTGCTTGCTTTTTGGAGAGGTTTCCTCAGCAGATGAATTTCATTGGGAAAAGAAAACAGACTTCTGGTTTAGGGCACAGCCGCTCTGGAAAAAAGAGAAGAGAGAGCTATTTGTGAACTATGTGAGGCTGAACTCAAAGTAATTTGGGTAGCAACGAGTTTGGCAGTACCAGCGAGTGACCTTAGGTGAGTCTGTGGAATCACACCAGTTTAAAATGGACAGATCTGTATTTCAGATAATTTATTACATAACAGCCCTTAGTCAGACAACTTTCCTGAGGTGAATGAACAGAGATTACTTTCAGGCCACACTGTCTTCTCTTTAATTTTCCAGTCCTTGCAGAGCTGAAAATACAGTAAAAAGTAGGTTTTTTCATGCGGTATTTCAGTGTTTTCCTCCCGGTCTGAACAGAGGAAGCAAAGAAGAATGGGAAAATAAATAAAATCAAGTAAGTTATTCTGGAGGATCAAAAGAGTTTAATTTGAGTTTTGGGGTAGAAGTTTGAATTGCTTTTTCTTTTCTATGAGTTTATTTTCCTTTCACCCTGGCTCTGAACATAGTGTACTTTCAAGATAACATTGTTCAAAACCTCATGAAATTTACACATAAAGCCTCTTAAATGAAAGGGAATATTTAAGTTTGGAGATAGTTGTAGAGTGTCATGATCTAATTACAATAGCATTTTTGAAGGATAACAAACGTCAAAAGAAATAAACTGCATGTTATGGAAAATAAAATTAGGGCCAAGAATCTAAGGCTAGCCAGAGAAATTAAACACTGAGACTTTTCCTTTGGAAGGTTTTAAATCAATTTAGTGTTGGTGAAAAGTGCCAGATTCACAGAAGAGGAAAATGATGCCTTTTATTTATTTACAGGCCAGGCTGGCATGCGCCTATGACAGCATCTCTGCTTTAGACTGTTGCTGTACTTTGACACTCAGCTGAACTGACCACCAGGAAAAGCAGCTGAAAAGTCCTTCTGTCTCTCTTTCCTACTGTCCTCTAAGCTTGCCAGCAGCCTGACTATACTTTGCTTTTGAAAGTGGTTTTGATCATGTGGATCTATCCATCAGGAGCTACACTGGGACAAATGACTCCTCGCATTCAAATCCAGGAACAGCTGTCAGACAGAAAAAAATCCCAACTTTTAATTTTTTTTATTTGCACACAAGTTTGCATGCCCGTGGATCAAAAGATGGACTTAGGACAGATTTTCACTTTTTGGGGCACACAGTTCATGCTGAAGATTATTCATGGCATATTCCCACCATGCTAAATAACAGGCAAGGAGAACCTCCACAAATATTAGCTGCTCTCCAGTGAAGCAGCATATGGTGAGTGGGTTAGCAAGAGAAAGTGTTGGCTTTCAAACTGAATGTGAAGAGTATAGGTTTCTGATGGCAGTAAATTCACCTTTTCTTAGCTCTTTAGAGTACCTTTCTTTCATGGCTGAGCCTTAGAAAGTGGCTTACGTAGTAGGGTATGTAAAGTTTGTACTGTGGGACTCCCTTGTGGGAGTCCTCAGGTGGTCACTTAAGAAGTCAAATTGGAAAACCAGGAACTCTTTCACAAAAGACAATTTTTTAATGAGGTTTTACCTCCTGCTGAATGTAGAACTGAGGCTGAATGAAGGAACTAAATTTTTTCTTTGGGGTCTTCCATGAATAGCTGAAAAGAGAGTCCTTTCATAGGGCCCTGGTTTTGGTGGTGGGGCTTGATCACACAGTGAGGAATGCCTAGGTACATGGAAGCCTCTCTAAAACACACAGTTGAAAGCATTCTACAGCTCATGCAGAAGGTGTTAAGGTATCAAGCACATTTCTTGTTGAAGGAGATGCTGCAGCCTTCTAGTCTTAGGCTCCACATTGCGGGCTGCTAAGAAATCAGAGATGCTAAATACCTTCATGCCATCCAGAGAGTTGCACACAGTGGAAAGGAAAAAGGCAGTGCCTGTCTGCAGCTGCAGATTACACAGCTTTGAATCACCAGGGCTAATGGGATCCACTGACTAACTGGGTATTTCCAAGAGGCAGCTATTTGCCAAGGAAGTGACGGAAGGCAAGGGAAGGTGTCTATCAGAATCTCTCTCTCTCTGGCATGTGCTGCCACAGATGCTGTGAAATTTGGCCCCGGATAAGACAGAAGTTGCACAGAGCCAGTGTCATGTCTGGTTGTCTAGGGCCTGGGTGTTAAAACAAAGGCTGAAAAGGAAATAGCAATCTGGTTTGAAAATGAAATACAATAAGGCATGGCAAGGAAAGTCCGGAGGGAAAACTAGTGCTTGGAAGACTACTATCAAGCATCTGAAATAAAATTCATAGGAAAGAGACAAAAATAATGGCAGGGTGAGGAATCTCTGGGACATGTTGTGGATTAGGGAAGAGAGGTTGGAGTCAGGTTTCATGCTGCCCACTCACAGGTTTTGTGCTGTAATCCGTGGAGGGGAGATCTGTGCTCCCCATGTGAGCAGCCCCCTTGGGTCACAGGCCCTTTACAGAGAGTCTGTGCTGCAGCAGCCCAGGTGAGTTCCTGTGACCTGCAGCTTTGGGGAATTGCTTTGCTCTCTTAAGCAGAGAGGAAGGTGTGCTGCAGCCCCCAGCTCCTGCAGGCACCGTTGTCTGCTTGGGATGGTGTTCCAGGGTGGCTGAGTGCTCAGGGCTGCTCCCGGGAGCTGAAAGGGCTGACGGCCGGCAGCCTCCCACGGGGAGAGTTTTAGTGCAGAAATGTCACAACTGGGTCTTTCAGGAGAGACAGATGGCTCCCTGCAGAACTCGAGAGGAAAACATGAAAATATTCCTCCCATATACGATAATAAACTTGAAATGGCCAAAGGAAAAAGTACTTAGCTCTCACAAAAGCGTTTGGCTTACTGAAAAGCCCCAGAGACAACAGCACTTTACTGGTTTGTAAAGAAGCTCTGCGCTGGCAAAAGAACTTGCCAGCTTTTATGCACTGCCCCACCAATCTAAATTAATTTGAGATCTTTGGGATTGACTCCAAAGGTGATAAAGTCGGTCAGCTTTCATTTCCTCTTATTCTTTGATCTCTCTCCTGAGGCTGCCTTCAATGGAATGTAATGAATTGATTTTATTGTTATTCTTGATGATGAGATGACACTACCCCAGTGGGACTAGAACAGAAATAATGAGGGGGGTTTTTTTGTTTTTTTGTTGTTGTTTGTCTTTTTCCAAACAAGATTTAAAGAATTTTAATTTACTGGGACTGTGTTTTAGAGAGGTTGTATTGTGCTCTGCTGATCTCCATGCATGTGCCTTTGGGAGGTGTCTATATGTGGGTGGTGTGAATCTTTACCTCTGCAACTCTGCAGCTGCCTTTGTGATACACCCCTCCTGTAGCTTTGAAAGAAAAACTACAGAGTTATTATCAGACCCACATTTGTGTGTTTCTGTGATGGGAAAAGTGTATTTTTGTTGAGAAAAAAAAATGATTTGTGCATTGCTTATATACACCAAAATAAAAATAATTTTAAACAACATTTACATACATTTTCCCCTGCACCTTATAGGAAATTGACATTATTTTTTCATATTTCATATTTTCATGTTGTAAGATTATTTAACAAGATCTACCTGTAGAAATTTCTAATCTTAGTCCTTCTGGACAGTAGGTTTTGCCTGGGTGACCTTGGCACAAAAGCATAGCATTATTACAGCCAGTGTCACTAGGCTGAATCTTTTGGCATTAAAGAGCCTGGTGGCTGTTTGGCAGCATAGGTAAAGAGAGTTCCACTGCACTAGTCTTACTCTTCTGAATCAGGGTTGCCACCTTTACTGGCAATTCAGTAAAGAAGAATTTTACTTTCCCTGCCGCTGAGACAGGACCTCTTTGAGCATATGGAAATGATCCTCCCAGTTTTCTGGCTTCTCAAGAGAAAATAAATGTCTTAAAGTTGCTTTACACTTCTGGGAAATGTGCCTGTGTTATGCCAGTGAATGCAATAATACCTTTGGCTGGTTAGCTTTCCAGCAGGTATCCTCTAGTGTTTTAGTCATAAATCCAGTGATAAGGAAAACTATGATCCTGAAGATTTCTGGCAGTTCTGTCTTCTTTTTTTTCTCTCTCTTTAGCATGGTGGTAGTCTGAGGCTTTATAAATACTGAGACTGGTGAAAAAAAGGCCCCAAAAAACTATCAAAAATCCCCTTATTCCAAACCAAATCAGGGTTTTTTTGTCTATCTGGTGCCTAGTTACACACTTCTGTTATCTGACCTATTATAAGCTCCGGTATTTTCAGTAATGGTTACTCCAGGATTGTCTACAAAAGGAACAATAAATGAGGGGATTAGTCAATCCATAAATAATTGCTTAAATGATTTAACTATTTAATAAGTTTTGAATTATTTAAATGTTTAGGGATTATGTAGCCTGCTTCTCCCACCACATTGCTCTGCAGTAGGATTAATGTGGGTTTCTTACTCCCATATATCTGCTCAAGCTAATTCTTCATCTCGTAATGGCTTGTAGCCCTGACCAGCAGCAAGCTATACAGCCTTTCATGCTTTCTTTGCCTTTACTTCTCTGTGAATGCTTTTGGTAGATCTCTGGATGTCTATGTGCAAAGAATTCTGCTCTGTCTTAAAAGGAAAGCAAGCAGCATCACCCCTGGGAAGGCCTAAATGCAGCCACAGGAGGAGATGGTGTGAAGCACCTCATAGATTATTAAATGCATACCTAGGTGGGGCCTTCCTGTGTTAAGAATCTCCCAGTACTGCAGATAACCAACCTTTCACAAACTGACTCTGCCCCATCCTGAAACTAATTTCATTTTTTACTATCTTTTCTGTTGAGAGGCTGTTTCAGAGTCTCCAGGCTTTGTTCTAATCAACAGTCTGGTTATATCCACGCCTCATTTACATCCAAACCGAATTTACATCTTTGTCCCAACACTGCCTTTCATTTTCAATAACTCTGCTCCTTTCCTGGTGTTTTCAGTGCTATGGAGAGAGAAAAATCATAACATTTCTTTTAAACTCAACTCACACAATGGACTCTTCATGTCACTCATTATCTTTGTTTGGTTTTGTACTTCAGTTTCTCAAAGTGAAGCTAATATTTCTTGGGCATGGATGACTGGATTAGGCATACAAACACTAGATTTATACCCATAAGAAAGCAAAGTAAGAATACCCATCCACATCAAATATAGGAACTATTAGAAGCAGAAAGAGGACATATCTTCATGACACAACCTGTGACTTAACCAACCTTGAAAGCTGTCCTGCTCTCCTTAGCTTAGAAAGGGTCTACTTAATCTGAGAGCAGGGCAGCAGGAATGATCAGGGGTACAACCTGACTGAATACATGGGACCTGTTTGGCCTGAAAGAGAGAGGTTTCTTGGGAACTTATGATAGGAAATTGAAAAATTTGGGGAAAGGCTGATGGGGTTTCACTGCTCTGTGTTACATCCTGCAGAAGAATTTGGGGAAACATTATGAAATTATTTGAAAGTAGGCTCAAAACCTAAAAAGAAGGAGTGATTATTCATGTGATAAGCAGTAAATGTACGGAAGTCCTTGCAGAAGGACGAAGTGGATTCAAGAAATTTACACAGGCTCATGAGTCGATTGAGAATCATTTAGCAGGAAAATCCATTGTGGATTGCTTAATGGTCAAACGACAATTAATGATGGAAATTCCCTTAGCTGAAAATGTTTCAAGGCTGTGAGAGTATCAGAAGGAAGTCTTGGATGTGCTTCTCCTATTCTTATTCTTCCTGTTCTTACTCTGGCCACAGCTGAAGGAAGGTCAATGGGCTAGGAGAAGTCTTGGCCTGAAGTAGTACAGCCATTTTTATGTTATTACCCTTCCCTGTTGCACTACTGCTTTTTGTCATGACAACCACTACCTGTCTTCTCTGGGGATATCTTGGCTGACATATCCTAGGATCACATTTGCTTTTTCTCATAGTTGCATCACCTGGTAGCTTAAGTCATCCTATAATTAACTAATGCTCCCTGCTTCTTCTCCTCAGTCATCTCCAGTTAATGAGCTCTCAGCTTATGGTAGCAGTTCTCACTATTACTCCACAAATACATGATCTTGTGTTGAGTAGCTTTAAATTTAATCTTGTTTTAGTGTCTCCTGTCACCTTGCTCCTCCAGTTCCTGGCTTTGCAAGCCTCTCCTAGAAAAATGGGGCCTGCCTCCTTTATGCTATGAGCAAATACCAGCAGCACACTTGCTTTGCATCTCAAGGTCACTTGCAAAAACATTAAAGAAGATGGACCCATGGCTGCTCCTGGAGTATTTCTGCCAGTAGCTTCTCCACAGACTGATAGTTCCCCTTTCATCAAAACTCACTGCAGTCTCTTCTTCATCTACTTCCTTCCTGCTTGAAGTTCTGCTATTTGACCCTGATTTTACCCAGTCTCTGCACATGGAGGACCCTCTGGGCAGGGTCTGGGTCTTTAAAGGCAGGTAGTACAGGTTTAACCATGCTCTACTGAAATCAGCTGCTGTCTCTCCCTCTCCTCTTGCCTTTGACTTCAGTGATGGTGGTCATGGGCCAGCATAGTATCACCAAAAAATGCCACTCCTATATTTTTTTTGAAAGAGCAGATCTACTTTTATAGCCAAATATTTATTTTCTTCCATGAAAAATGTAGTAAATTGCAGTAGTTTCAGATTTTGGAGTTTGTTGCTCTCCCATTTAGAAAAATGACACAGTGCCACTCATCACCTTTGATTAAAATTTCATTTGCCTCTGAACTGTGTGTGCAGATGTACCATTAACTGGTGGGCTGTGCTTAAAACCAGAAGGTTTTGCTATCTCATTGCTACGGTTCTGTATAATGTGAAGTAAGTTACAGGGATGCTGCTATATTCCTGCAAGTTCGGGGGTGTTAATAAGTAGAACACCTGACCCTCAAAAAAAAAGGGTGACCAGAATCTGGTTATTTTGCAGATGAAGATGAGGACAACACTTGTGAAGATGTCATTCCTTAGCAACTGAAGTCTGTTTAGGATCAGAGTTGTAGAAGTATTTGGCACCTGAAGGTGCACTTGAGTACTGGAGATGAAGGTTCCAAAGGACCTGATTTCACTTAGCAGGGAACCTGTTTTTCTCAAAGCACAGGGAGATCCTATGCTCTGATACCCGTTTCCTTCATTCCAACCTTTTGGGTACTTCTTTGTGTGGTGAGAGACATTTGAAATTGTCTGATAGGTCTGAGTGTAGGTCCTGTGCAGTTATGTCTGTGCATATGGAGTAGTGTTACTTGGGCACTGATTTTTTATGGGTTTGTGTCAGAGGAACATAGCACAATAGGTGCTTCCAGATGCTGAGCCAGGCTCCTCTGGAAGCTCGTTTGCATGTGCCTCTCCTTCAGGGTTGCTCCTAGTTAAATTGCAATCCATCTTTAAGACTTTGTTTCTTAGTCTCCAAGACTGGACTAAGAAGTAGTTTTAATATAAAGAAGTATGTCAGTGTCTCTCTTTGTCTCAGCAGAATGTTACCTGTTTCTTGAAAACCAGTGTTCTAAAAGCAGAAAGTTGGCAGACCAGGTACTCACTCCCCAAATCTTTATTTACAGGAACTGAATGCCTTTCTATGAAGTTGTCAAAAACAATAATGTGGGGCAGGACAAGTGCTGTAGTCAGAGAGAAAAGAGAATTCTTTAAAATTTCATCATGTGTCAGCTTCTTTTTTTGGGAGGAGTGTGTAACATAATTGTAGCTTTAAAAAATGAGCTCAGTGGATGCGTGATTAAGGAGGTGAATGTTCCAGAAACTCTGCATGCACGAGCAGAGCTGGAGGAGGGCTTCCCCCACAGCCAGACCCTCACTGTCTTGCTGGCACTGCTCTCTCTATGGACTCAACAGTGTGGCTCCAGGGAAAACTAAATTACTTGGAACTTATCAAGAGGTTGCTCGGTTACTTAATCATTATAATGGCTTGCTTGTAATTTCCTCCACCCCATGGTATGTGTGTGTGTGTGTGTTTTACAGAGACTCGAACAGTGATTATAATTGGATGGACTTCCCATTGGCATGGATGGACAGAACACCACCGGTCTTAGGATGTGCACCTTCTAGTAGCAGTACATGGTCTATAGTTGAAAGCACTCGCTTGTGGAGAAAGGGAATTTTTCTAATGTATACACTCAGTAATCAATTGCCTGCTTCTGTTCATTGAATGAATATAAACCCATCCCTTTGAGAGCACTTGCATTTAATTTTGCACTTAATTTTCAGAATAGAAGCTGTTTAGTTACATTATCTGTCACTGCTGGTGTGCATGGCAAGGATTGTAATTTTACTGTCCCCAGTTTAAAAACAACAGTTTGGAGCAGTCAGTGCTAGTGACGCTGATTTCTAAGCAACTTTAGGAATAGCATTTCTTCCTCTCATGTCATCTGGTCAAGGCTGATTTACAATTATGCTTTCAGTGAGTGAACAAGAAGGAATTATATTTTCTTCCTCTACTCTAAGCAATGTCTTTTCCTCATTGCTAAGGAAATTCCATCATGGTGGCAACGTCTCTTTGAAGCGTTACAATCCCTTAGCTAATACTTAGCACTTATCTCATGCTTTTGTGTTCGTAGATTTCCGAAGAGGCTAAATATTTTCACCTCTGTAAATGAGGCTGACACTAGCCAAGTGAAGTGATTTGTGCTGGAAAGAAAACACACTCTTCCTGATGTTTATGCAGTTACCATCACCTCCAGCTCATCGTGAATTGCAGCTCAACTCCTAAGTGGATTAAAGTGGATGAAGCTCAGCACCTCAGAGGGAAGCTACATCTAATGGAAACAAGCTTTGCAAGCAGGTGCAAAAATAAACCTTACACGTAAGGAAATACATTAGGTTTACACATCAAGACAATTAGGAAATAAATAGAGAAATTTAGAACAGATGTAGTCTCTCAGCTACATCTTGACTCAACTATTGACATCAACTATTATGCTTGAGCTATTATCAGAGAAACAATGACCACATGTGAACACACCTGGTCAAGGTGTTCTCAAGGGCTGCCCCAGCATCTCCTCTCCTCTCCTCTCCTCTCCTCTCCTCTCCTCTCCTCTCCTCTC